>JAFJYG010000007.1:0-176992 GCA_017366145.1 Cadophora sp. M221 | reverse complement strand
CCCCCTCCCCTCCCTCATCCCCCCAAGTCTATCGTGAGCTCCGGCCGCGATTCGCATAAGACCTCAATGCCATTCGGATTCAAACACGGCAATCGTTCAAAGCAGGCGTTGAACGATCCTCCCGCCCAGGCTCAGGTTCAGGTCCAGGTCCAGGGCATTCAGACCCCCTCCGGTGGTGGTTCTGGTTCAGCCTCCCCCATCCCGAATCCCAACTTCTCGACAGACGAGCTGGCCCAGCGACAACCGTCTGCACCCTTCACCCAACAACCGCGAGAAGGGCCTTACGCTGCGCAGACCATTGCACCAGATATCGATCCGCGGTCACAGCAGAGGGTGGGAGACTTCCCTTCGAGATCCCAATCAACGAGGCATCACAACGCCTATCCGCACCAACCGCCCAGCGGCTCGTCTTCCAGTACCGATGATTTAGCTCTCAACTCTCGAAAACAACAGAGAAAGGGAGGGGCGCAACTACCCCCTGCGGTCGAGCAAAAGAAAAGCAAGAGTCTCTTTGATCGCATGCGATCGAGCAAGCATTCGGACTCAAAGACACCCCCTGCAGCGCAACAACCGTCCTACAACAACACTACTGGTCTTGCTCGCAGACTCTCAAAGCGTAACGAAACTCCTCCCGTTCTTCGTACAAATCCGCAGAGAACTTCTCTGGAGCAGCAGAAGCTTGATTGGCAGTCAGCACAAGGTTCGAGATCGCACCTACCCTCACCGCAAGAAGGCCACGAAGACGACGGTGAACTGGACCCATATCTTATAAGGGATTCCGAACAGTCTGCCTCCAATAGTACTGCGAGGGAAGAAGGGCATCAACAACATACAATCCGACCCGTACAAGGTGATTCAGAGCCACTGGGCTATTCTCCGGTTGATGAGCAACATCAGCAATTCGAGACTCAGCAACAGCTACATTTACGCGATCAGCATCACCACCAGCACACGGAGTCAGGCTCGCAAAACTACTACCACCCACAAAGCCAGATTCACCAGCCGAAATTGAATATTTCGCCAACGTCGCTCGTCACAGGAGAACAGTACAGACATCAAAACCCCGAAACCATCTCTCAACTCTCCTACGAACCGCCAGACCAGAGAGAAGAACAGCGCCCAGTCTCTGTACAGTCGAACGGACAATCTCCAACGAGTTATCAAGGTCAGCGCCAGGATTATCCAAGCCGAACTTCATCGGTTCCCCAAGGTCCCCGACCCCTTTCTCAATACACCATGCCGCTACCTGGTGGAGCATCTGCGAATCGTAGGACGGGGGATTCGAAGACATTACCACCTGGGCAAGGGCAACCAGAATCAAGAGATGGGCCACCACCAAATTACAGTAGAGGACAATTCTCAGGGACCCAAGCACCACCTCCTGCGATGAACACTCTTCCAGCAGGCTCTGCACAAGGTCCTGGTTATAGAGGTGGCCCGCCGCAAAGGGAATACAGCAGTACTGGTGTAGGAGAGCAGGGCCGGAGTACGCCACCTCCCGCACCAGGAGAGCGAGATGTTACAGAACTGTACAAGGAGCTGAGTGAGTCAAGCCATAGGGTTAATTAGTAGCATGCTAATTCTTGCAGTGACGAAATACAAGAAAGTAAAAGGTTTATATTTCGAAAAGACTTCCCAGGTTGAGCAGTTACAGAACACACTTGCCAATCAGAGGTTATCACAATCGCGAACATCCCTTGATGATAGCGAATATATGACAAGGTTCCAACGATTGGAAGGTGCTACAACCAATCTGGCGTTCAATATCCGAAAAGACTGGCGAACGGTTCCTGCATGGCTGTCACAATCAGTCAATCAAGATGCGATGAAGATCGGAAAACAAGAAATGACTGCTGTTGGCAGGGCCTGCATAACTAAATTCCTTGTTGATGAGATCTTCAATCGGACCTTCCATCCAGGACTTGAAGCAGACTTGAGCGGCAACTTGAAAGCAGTCGAGCAGAATATACGTCGATTTTCGCCCGCACTAAACAACAACGAAGAATCCGAGGCTTTGACTGCAAAGGTAGTGCAATGGAGACTGGCAACCTTGGAGGGTCTCAAGGATGTGCTCGGCTCCCCCGAAAGCGAAGATTACAAGAAGGAATTCTCTCGTAGGGCAACCACCAACCTCACTGCGAGCTTGATCAACTACCTGCAAGAACCGGTTCCTGCTGGACTTGAGGATAGCGCACACATGATTGTGGAGCTAGCTGTCAGCATAGCGTCGAATCTTCCTTTGGAGAGCAGAGACATCTCGATCTCGTATCCAATGCCAGGCGATATGATCCAGCCTTTGATGATGAAAGTCGAGAGTCAAATTCCTGCGCTAGAGCATCCAGGAGCCGAAACAGCTGATGCCGATTCTGCCAGTACGGGGAGTGGGGACAAGGACGAGAAAGAAGAGAAGTCGGAAGGCAAGAGTAGGAAAGAGAAGACCAAGTCGGGAATGCTGTCGGCAATGATGGGCGGTTCAAGTGGAGCGAACAGTAAGAAGTCAAGCATCAGTGTCCCGGCTGCAGAAGCCAGCAGTGAAGCCAAGAAGTTACCTACAGAGGATGGAGCCCAAAAGGTCCGCTTTGCAGGCTTTGTAGCCGTGGAAGTGAGAGGGCGGCAGGTGTTGGTCAAGGCGCCCGTTTGGACAATCAGTTGAGATGGGTTCTGATGGGTCGGGAAAGCTAGATTCACAGGATTTACGAATGAATGATATGATATGTACAGGTGCGGATATCTGGGATTGGATTGGGATGGATATCGATAGGGACGAGGTTATGAATATTCTCAATGATATGGCTGTCCTTGAGTGATGATCAGCTGTATCTGTAGATCGATCCCGAATATATCCCGTCTTCCGTTTTGTTTACGGCTTCGCCCTCAAATTTTCTTATTTAGTATCTTTGCTTTTTTTGCAGGGAAATGGGCTATATGACTTTTCTTGCTCAACTCTCGTCGCAGATTATGGATACACCCCTGCGACTGGTGTCTTCGCAAAGAACCTCTGAGGAAGCTCCCACTTCGCATCTTCCCTCTGCATCGCTTGGGTACTATCCCTCACGATATCATACCCAAAATTATACTTGAAGAACTCCTCTGGGTTTTCTTCAAGGGTCATGTCAGCACAGTTCTAGAATAACTCTATCTAAACCAAATACAGAGAGAAGAATAAAAGGGAGAGAGAGAAACACTTACTAGGAACAGTATCAGCGGGTATGAACTTCGCAGCCTCATTTCTAATCCTTTCCGGCTCGTCTTGACCCGCGTTGGAGAAGATCTGCATCACGCTCGCCCTATTCATCCTTATCGACTCGAAGATTTTCAGCCGCCTTTCGAGCGTTCCGGGCGTGCATCCGCTCAGAGCTATTCCTAGGGCGACGGAATCTTCGATGGCTTGTGCTCCTCCTTGTCCTTGATCTGGATTTTTGTACAGTACATGTTAGTAAGTCTTGTAAGATTACGTACGCTTTGTTTGTTTGGGAAATTGGAGTGAGGATAAGATGAAGACGGACTCACGGGGAAGCATGGGATGTGCGGCGTCGCCTACGACTACGAGTTTTCCTTTGTGCCAGGATGGGATTGGTGCTCGGAAGAGGAGAGGCCATTGCTTGACATCTTTTGCTTTTCTGGGAGAAGGGTTTGTTAGTAAGTCGTTGTTTTATAGTTTTGCATCCGAGCTTTTTCAAAGGAAATATTCGAGACTTAAACTTAAACCTGGACTTACTTGAGAACCGCCATGACGGCCGGATGGAAACCAGCGTATGTATCGAGCACCGCAGAGGGATCAATATGAGTATCCCATCCTTCGTGGTAGTTCTGCGAGTCGCTGTAGAAAATGCATACGAAGTTGTGCATCTCGTTGTTCCGGCACGGATACCATACCAAGCGCCGTCCTTCCTCGACGACGAATTTCATCCTCCCGTCGTCGTCTTCGGTGAACTGGACGGTCTCAGGGTCTGCTGCTAGCTCGGCGGTGGGAATCAAGAACCGGTAGGCAAAGTTGTAGTTTGTGGTTGGCCATGCAGGATTGGGACTTCCGAGGATGGCTTCTACCGCGCTATTGCCAGTCAGTATACCTTTCATACATTCTAAATGAACTACATAACTTTGTAAATCCCATACGCACTGGAAATGAATAGTGCTTTTGGTTGGACGTAACTTACCCTGTATGCACACCATCGGCAGCGATTACCAAGTCTCCAGTGTGAGTTTCTCCATTGGAGAGAAATATCGAGCCTGCTTCCGTGTCCTTCAACACTTATTCAGCCTCAACGTTTCTACAATCTATTACAAGCAAACGTACGTATTTCACTACTTCAGATCTCAAATTCACAACAGCAGGCTTACCCTCCCCTTCTAGCTGCGTAGCTAACAATTTCAATTCCTCATGCAGATCAACACGATGGGCGAAGAACCATGGGGACCCAAACTTCTCCGTGATGTAATTATCATCAGCCTCATGAAACTTCTTCAGCGTCTTCCCATGAGCTCTGAAGCTCTTCTTGCAAGTCACAAATCGAGCTCTGACAGGATCCATACCCCATGCTAGAAGTCCTCGTGAAGCATTTGGGCAGACGTGGATTGCAGCTCCAAGCTCGTTGTTCAGAGCCGAACGGTCGAATAGTTGAACATTGTGCCCTGCTCGACGACATGATATCGCGGCCGAGAAACCTGCAATGCCAGCACCGACGATGAGGATGTTCAATGGAGGAGCGGGCGAGGCCGACATGGCGTCGAGGTCGACGAATGTGAATTGCTTGGTAGAGAAAAGAGGGAGGAATTTCTGTGGTGGCAGAAGCACATACACTCTGCAGGACAAGCAAATGGCAAGAATCTATGGAAATTGTCGAAGCAAGGATGTATGTAGATAGACTTCCTTTACCCTGTTTAGCTAGTGCCCATGACCACCACGCAGGCTCGATGCAAGAGAATCTAGAAAGAGAATAAACCCCGGGCTAATCCATGACCATGGTTCGAGGGACGCCTCATCACCAATTGCTCGGCCCAGCCGTTAAGAGATTCAAAACACTCCGAGGGCATGGGGAAAGTAGATTACATCCTGGGGCAATATTGGTTCGCTTGATATAGTATACGCGGCACAACAAACCATGCTGCGCCTGGAAGCGAAGTCCATTGTTGATTTTTACAAGATTTATGAAAACTCTCAACATTATACCAAATTCTCATCTCACAAAACTACCCAACTGTTCATGATTATCCCCAAACTTCTTCAAGTTAGCCAAAGAAACCTCAAGTTTTCTCTCTCTTTCCAACAAGGGCACCAA
Source organism: Cadophora sp. M221 (assembly GCA_017366145.1). Taxonomy (NCBI): domain Eukaryota; kingdom Fungi; phylum Ascomycota; class Leotiomycetes; order Helotiales; family Ploettnerulaceae; genus Cadophora; species Cadophora sp. M221. The sequence goes on along the minus strand of JAFJYG010000007.1, from coordinate 171,713 downwards.
TGCATCTCGCTATTTCAAGCTCATCCTCCGCCCAGACCAGGATTCTCGCTAAATCCAAGGGCCTTGTCGACGGGAGTTGACTTCCGGCGGAGAGAGGATGGAGATGGATTTCTTACAGGGGACGGATGGGCCCGGGTCCGTGTCCGTGTCACAAAATCGGGGGCACCAAGTGGACCCATATCCTTGCTCGCTTCAACGTCCTTCGTCTTTTCTTCCTTGTTGAAAGGCCCTGCAGCTTCTGTTCGATGTGACGAGAGATAAGCGACCCATGGAAGTTTTCATGTCTTGGACCTATATAGATCTATTGGTTTCGTCTAGCGAGTTCCCAGCATCGGACTTCTCAAGTGTGGGGAATGAAATCCTTGTACGCGGCAATATTTTGTATGTCTCTCGATACAGATGAAAGTATGCCTCTAGAGCTTTGATTTGGCATCATGGGAGTCAGCATGCTGTAGCGTTGGTACTAAACAATGTGGCTAGTGAAACTTAACGATACATCACTTCAAGCTAACTTGGTCATTTCGAATTTTTAATTTCATGAAGTCTAGATGACGAGGCTGAAAATTCGCTCTTGGCAGTTGTTTTGAATTGGGCAATAACGAGACGTCGAGACCAAAACCCACGCGGGGAACGAATATCGTGGCCCATAAAATTTGCCACAGTCCCCAATCCAACGGTGCAGGGGTGAGTGTCTGCCCATGGCCAGTCTGGGCTAGGATTGTTCATAGGGGGCTGACTGCATTGCATCGTTGGTTCGAAATAACTTGGGGCCCACTTTGTGGCATGTGGCAGCTTCTCTAATGAATTAACCCAACCTGCATGGATGCTTGTTATCTTACCATAGATCTGATTCCAGTCCACTTGAAGGTCAGTAACTTTCTTCTCTCAAGATTCACGAGTTGGCTGTCGTTCTTTCAGTTGTGCTCATTCGTGTAATTTATTTACTTTGCAGTTTTCATCTGCGGCCGAAGCAAGATGGCGGACGAGATCACAGAGAAGCAAGGCGCAACTCAGGTTGCCACTCAGATGAATGACCAGCCAAAACCAGAAGTCGAAAGGCCCGAGTCATCTGAACCCGATCATGAAAAGCCCGAGGAGCCCATATCCAGCATCGAGGACACAGACGAACCTGTTCCGCATTTGCACGCAAAGACGTTCCTGGTTGTCTTTGCAGTGTGTCTGATTTACTTTGCCCAACTCATCAATGTTGTTGGAGCTGGTGCGGTAAACATTCCATATTCTCGCCATGTTAAGCTTCTCTAACAGACTTATAGCGTGCTCAAGACATCTCTGCTGTTCTTGGTGGCTCCTCCAAGAGTGTCTGGTTGACCTCTTCGGTAGCAATCCTCACTACCGTGCTCAGCCCTCCAGTATCCCAGGCAGCAGATTATTGGGGAAGACGATGGTTTCTGATTATTCTTACTGGATTTGGTGCTGTTGGTTCAATCATAGTTGCTCGCGCAACTTCCATGAATATGGCAATATCAGGTGAAGTCATCACCGGAATCTCATATGGTGCCCAGCCATTGCTTCATGCCGTAGCATCTGAAGTGTTGCCACGAAAGTATCGCCCTTACGCACAAGCAGCAGACAACGTGGCAGCAGCTCTCGGAGGATTGACCGCACTGCTCGTTGGAGGAGCCATGACGAGAAACAGCAACCCTGGTGGATTCAGGAACTATTGGTATATGTCCTTCGCGCTGTATTTTGTGGCTACCGCACTATGGTAAATCTCCCCCCAGATATTCTTGAGAAAATTATTTCTGGAACAAGACCTGGCTAATTGACTATTAGTGCTATCCTTTACAATCCGCCTCCACAAAAATCCCAAATCGGACTTACTCACAGCGAAAAGCTTCGAAAGCTCGATTGGATTGGATATTTCCTGTTCACAGCTGGCTTAGTTCTCTTCAGCATGGGACTTTCCTGGTCACAAAACCCATTCACTTGGACCGATGCGCATATTTTAGCTCCTTTTATCATCGGCATTGTCTTAATCGTTTGCCTAGCGGTCTACGAAACAAAATTCAAGAGAGACGGGATGTTCCACCACGATCTCTTCAAGAACGGATGGAACTTCGTGATCGCTCTGGTCTGCGTGTTCGTCGAAGGAATCTCGTTCTTCGCAGCCAATAACTATTTTGCGTTTCAAGTCAGCGTCTTGTATGAGACAGATCCTCTTCGAACTGGTATCCGATATGGAATCAACTTCATACTTTATGCATTGTCTGCAGTTCTTGCTGGTGCATACTGCTCCAGCACCAAGCAAGTCCGATACCCGACCGTCATTGCATTCTGCTTCATGATTGCGTTCTTCATCTGCATGGTCACGACTACACCAGGGTCCTCAGATGCCGTTTGGGGATATCCGGTTCTACTTGGTTGTGGTCTCGGAATTGCTCTTTGTGCAATTATCACTGCTGCTCAACTTAGCACCCCTCCCGGAATGATCTCCATCACAAGCGGTCTGTTGATTGGTGTAAGATCTTTAGGCGGAAGTATAGGTCTAGCAATCTGTAAGTCTACGTCCTGATATTTTTCTGCGGCATTCCAACTGATCACTTTTATCTAGACAACGCCATTTTCACTGGCAAGTTCTCTGCCAATCTTGGCACAAAAATTGCTGGCGCTGTCCTACCCCTTGGTCTTCCTGCATCCTCTTTGCCAGCATTCATCGGCGCTCTTGCATCTAGCGATACCGCTGCTCTCGGAGACATTCCAGGCGTAACTCCAGAGATAATTGGCGCAGGTGTTGGTGGTTTGTTCGAGGCCTTCAGCATCGGATTCAGATATGTCTGGGTCGCTGCAGGTTGTTTTACTGTTGTTGCTGCCATATGTAAGTCACTATCATCTTCATTAATCACTTTCTTGAGCCTAACGTTCTACTAGCTGCCATATTTCTGGTCGACCCTGTCAAGGAGTTCAACATGCATATTGACGCACCAGCAGAGAAAGAGGAGGATCTGTATTCTACAAAGTCCTAGGCCTTTGTTCATAATAGGCGAGCGTATGACAATGACTTCTACTTTTGCCTTGCTCTCTTTACTCAGGTAATATGGCAGGCCTAGTCATGAGTATAATTTACAAATTTAATTAATAGATCATTCAAATCAGGGTGATGATTGTCACTAGTTTTGGCTTGTCTCGTTTTTCAATGTGCAACAAGAATGATACTGAATGCAACTTACCCAGCTCTGTGAATTCAATGACAACGCAATTCTTCTTGTACCATAAGAAGAACTCCATTATCTCTCAAAACTTTATTCGTAGATATTTCTGCACCACTGCTCTGATTTTTCGGAGTACTGAGCAATTGAGCATCCAGTTGAGCTTCTCCGCCTCGGGACCGAGCGTCCACTTCTTCCCTGTCCAATCCGCACCGAACAAGCGTTGGACAAGGATGGATTTGATCGGCACTTTCATCCCCCTGTTTGGGCAATGTCAAAAGTGTTCCACAGTTGCGCGTGTGAGGCACAGACAGAATATATTATGGGGCAAGGCAAGCCACCCCGTTCTCGCCCGTTGCGGAGGCTTGCCATGACAGGTTAAGCGAGAAGTGGACGTGCATGAAAACAAGGACCCTTGCCCAAGGTAGGAAACGGAAGCTCTCCGGTAACTCCCCGGGGGAGATTCTACTCCGTGTTGGAAAAAGAAAATATATGCGCCGCATTCGGACTTGTCTCATTGAACAAGCTATCTTCCTGTGGGAGTGAACAATTTCCCGGAGATCTCATTTCATCCTTTGTGGTTGTTGGTGACTTCTGTGTCAGAAGCTGGAGTTGAAGAACATGGACTTCATCAACTAGACTTAAGCCCCCTCGTGTGATTTTACAAGTTATTCAAATGTCTTCAAGAAGAGATTGTACGTTGTCTTCCACTATGCAAATCGCTTAGGGTCTATCTCTAGGGCCCCATTAAGGCCTCAGGTTACCAAGTTCGGATTTTCAGACTAACCTTATGTTTTCTTCCAAGTCACCAATCAGACATTACTTCAATTAATTAGCCCTATCTGCGGATCGCGCAGTTGCAGACCAACCAAGCTCCAACAGACCAACACCCCAGTATTACCAGGGCAAGAATTCTACCCTGTTCAATAACCGGAAGCTTGCAAAAGGGATATTGCCCGTCAAGCGAGGATTGAACAAGGGGGAATGCATCTGCGTTGAGCTTTGGAACTGTCATCCGGGGTGGTCAGACAAGCTCCGTTGCCAAACAATCACTTGTCACATCTCACTTCGATGCAAGCAAGTAAGAACTGGGATCCAGCTTGAATGATTGGATATGTGCTGGACATAACTTTTCCGGGACTTGGATATGATCCTTCTGGAAAGCGAGACGAGATCCTTGACCAGCAGGGGAGAGCTCTCAAGGAACAGCACTGATGTTGCCAACAGTTATGTACGGAGTCCGTACCTGCCTCAGATGGATACGGAAAGGGGCGTGAGATCAAATCGGAGTGACTGCGAATGATAGTAAAGGAGAGATACTGTCCCCTCTACATTGGACGTCGTATATGGTATCGATCAACAAAACTTCACATATTCCACCCGCCTTCAATCCACTCCCTTTCGTCAGATCTACCAGAAAGTTGTTCCAAGAATGTTCGAAATCGTTGCCACCTGCGTCCCAGCAGTGGTTACAAGTCTTCTGTTCACGACTATAGCTTTTGTCGTCGTCTGCCTTAGACTTTACACTCGTATTTTCTTGATTAAAAATGCTGGAGCAGGCAAGTCGCTGCAACCTTTACGACCGACGGCGAATTGGCTGACTTGTTTGGTTACAGATGATTATCTCATGGCAGGAGCTATGGTATTTACAAAGAGAATTTTCAACATGAGTACAAAGCTAACGTTCGGCAGGTAGCATCCATCAGTTTCTGCGTTGTAATTTTCCTCCGTATGCACTTACCGAACTGAACCTACTGAGAGACTTGCTGACAATCCTACAGAGATTAAGAATGGACTTGGTCGACCCTTCTTATCCCTCTCTCCAGAGATACTCCTCAAATTCTTGCAGGTATGTTGTCTGGCTTAGCTGTTCGACGAGCACCTAACAAATCTGTCGCACAGTGTTTGTGGGCAACCATCCCAACCTACAATCTTGCTCTAGTGTTGACGAAGATCTCAATTGTCTGCCAATATCGTCGCATCTTTACCACGCAGAAAGTCGTCAGACTTTGCAACATCATGATCGGAGTTCTGATCTTCTACGGCTGCTGGGCAGTCCTAGGTAAGGAAATACCAGACAATCGCTTCTTGTGTTTCGCGAAATTTGGAGATGACAAAACCCAAACTGACTGGTTTCTACACAGGCTCAACTTTCATGTGTGTCCCAGTTTCAAATTTCTGGAATACCGGAATGACAGTACACTGCATGGAGAAGACAGCCTTCTGGTTCTCTAATGCAGCGCTCAACATCGCGACCGATATCTTGATTTTCTCTATCCCAATGCCGCTTCTGAGACAACTGCAGCTTCCCAAGAAACAAAAAATTGGTTTGATGTTCGTGTTCGGATTTGGAGCTTTCGTCTGCGTCACCAGTGTCATTCGGTTGAAGAGTCTCTACGAAATCTCTGTGTCTACAGACACTACCTGTAAGTCACCTCGCTTCAACACCGCGGTGGTTGGTACCATTTACTGATGTCTAAATGACAGTGGATGGCGTCAATGCCGGAATTTGGTCCGGAATTGAGATCAACGTTGCCATAGCATGCGCGTCACTCCCCTCGATCAAGCCCCTCATCACTCGCGTGCTCCCTAACTTGCTCTCAAATATCAGCACCCGCGGCAATCGCTCGAACATGAACAACCTCTCCGACGCCAACTACGACGGAAACTTTGCGATGAGGAGTGGATTTGGAAAAGGCAGCAAAAGCAATGCTGAATCGGATACTACGACTACAAACAATAGAAACACAATCGGAGGTACGGGGGGGAATATCAAGATTGAGCGTACGGTATACTTGCAGAGAGAAGTAAGACCGAGTTATGATGGGAGTGAGAATAGCTTGGTTGTTAAGACGGATTGTTTCAGTGAAGAGCAGAGGAAGAAGCACCCTCGTGAGACAGTGTAGCGAAGTGGAGCTACTTCTATAATAGTCATATGTTCGAGGTTAAGTAAAATAGAAAAGCCCAGGATAAAATTTTGAATCACATCTTTGATCTAATGCTCTTTCAGTTGAATAATCACCGTTATCTGCCTTGATGATCTGAAGTTGGACAAGTGTTCGCAGTGATTTCATCGTTTAGGGCTCGCGGGAACTGATGTTAACGCTGTCCAGATATGGGCACACATCAAAAGTATTGTAGTAAACTCATCTGATATCTCTTCTAATTAACTTTAGTCTTTATTTCTGTCTCCAGCGGAAGTCTCCCTTGGAGTCACGTGGTAGCCACAACATGCCAAGATACCTACCCAGGTAATGGGCCGAGCGTGGTCGTGGTATGCGATTATCTCCAGCACCCAGCAGCATTTAGTTTCTCTTTGTTTTGAAGATGCGCTTCTCCTCATACAAACAACCTGGACCTGGCCTCGTATTCCGAGCCACTTAAAGTTCCTTTCTTCGTCGTAATCACCAGCAGTCGCCCCGGACGATGCCCGTCACCACAACAGCACCAGAGCTTCGAAGGGCGATGGAAGATGGCTCAGGTTAGTCTTTGATACGAATAACCGCGAGACAGTCTAGCATACAGTGGCTTATTGGAAACAGAAACAGGCATCTTGGAAGAGGAGCTGTATCAATATCGTCGATACAGATGGTTGTACGATTGCTCTCCTCCCCAAATTATCGTAGTAACTAAACGTTATTCTAGATCGGACGAGCCTGAGAAACTTACTGTACGATATCGCAAATTCGACCTCGATGCACTCTTGGATGTGGCCGTTAAAACTGCTGATGGTGGAGCTAGATCATGTGAGACAATTGTTCTCAATTTACCTTTCGCGTCGATCCAAAGCTGCAGGGAGTGGATGTTAACTGATGCTCGCTCGATGATAGGTATAAAGGTGTTGAAGTGCATCGAAGGCCAATTCAACAAGGCATTCCTCATGACGATGGACAATGGTGCAGAGGTTCTTGCGAAGATTCCTAACCCAAATGTTGGGTCGACTTTCTTTACAACTGCATCTGAGGTTGCTACGCGAAACTTTGTCAGTAGCCTTCGTAACGTCTGAATTTAATTCAAGCACTAACGTCTATCCTGCAGGTGCGAGAGGTTTTGGACTTTCCCGTACCGCGAGTACACACATACTCCTTGGATCCACTCAATCCGGTGGGGTCCGAATATATTATAGAGGAGAAAGCTAGGGGTAAACCATTAGGGAGCTTATGGCGTCATTGACCAAGAGAATCGCAACTAGATCTTGTGACGGAACTTGTGGATTTGGAGGCAAACCTTGCATCAGTGCCGTTCCAGGGCCATGGCTGCATCTATTACAAGGACGATCTGAAAACTAAAGGCGTGCGTGTCCAAAGCCTTGAAGCCACGTCTAATTCCATTGGCAATCCTTCAAAAGAACTCGACCCTTTACATATGGCGAAATTTGCCCTCGGGCCCTTGAGTCAAGCAGTACTATGGCAAGGCGAACGAGCGACAATGGCTTTAGAACGAGGTCCCTGTAAGTTAAGGATGCTTGTTTGGACAACTTAAAAACTAACTTAAAAGGGAAAAGTGCTGTCAACTACGTGGTAGCTATGGGTATGAACGAGATACAATGGACCAAGTCCTGCGCAGCGCCTCAGATAAATTATTGTCGTCCTGTCGACACGCCTGAATTTCCAGAGGAATACATTTCTCTTCTAGAACGATATCTTATCCTCGTTCCCCATCTAGCTCCTATCTTCCCGAAGGAGTTACATTCCAAATCTCTTTGTCACCGGGATCTCCACCTTGACAATATATTTGTTGACCCAGATACGAAGAAGATCACCAACATAATTGATTGGCAATCGACCGCGGTATCCGAAACATTTTTCGGGCATGGGGTTCCGGTCATGCTTCCTCCCCCTGGTGACTACAAGAGCACACCAGAACTTATGTCGGAGGGTTTCACAAGAGGAACTTGCTCAAGTGAAAGTGATGACATTCTCAGTCATTATCAAACCTCACTCGTATCAAAAACCCTCTTCGCTGGGCTGCAATCAACCATCTCCAGTTCCATGACTTGATCAGAGCCTCAAAAGTCCAACTGAGTGAGAAACCTATCTATGAGTCAACACAAGTAGCCGAGTAGTCATGTGATCAACGGAGTGGCTGGAGCTGGGCCGGCCCGTGACACCCCTGAACCAAGCCAAAACCAACCTCACTCTTCATCCACTCTCCATTCAGGCCAACCAATTCGACGCCATCGTTCGGTTTTAATATATCAAAATGGAGTTGAGTGGGATGGAGATTATGGATGAAAGACCAGCTTCACGAGACAGCAATTGGAGTTTCGACGTCGAGGACTTTGGAGATGTTGTGTATGTTGCACTCCCAATCATCGCCCTACCTGCTGATCATTTTTGTATAGGTCCATAAGTAAGACACGAGCAGACCTATATCCAGGTAAGCCACTTGTGTTCTTGTTAGATCTCAGAGCACGCTCTACCCAACTATTCCTCCCTCCACTTCAAGCTCAGCTTCATTTGAAAGTCGTTTCCACCATTTACCCACCAAAACCCTGCAACACCCAGATATTTCAAGAACACCCCAAAACCCATTCACAGTTACTAACATCAGTTTAATAGCCAAAAAGCATGCTAGATCAGTCGCCAAGCATCTCAACGCCAAGAATGGGCTCATTTTCCTGCCGGGTACTCCATCAAAAGATTACGAAGACTCGGACGAGCCCGTAGCGTTTCGCCAACGTCGATATTTCTACTACCTCAGCGGACTGCCAAATCCCGATTGTATCATCACCTTCGATCTAGCTCGAGATCAACTCTGTGCGTGGATCCCTCCTACGAGTAGTGGATTTCGTGTCATCTACAATGGCTCCAGTCCGAGTCGAGAGGAAATCAAGGCGAAATATGACTTCGATCATGTGGATTATATCAACAGACTCGACGACTACGTCAAGACGTTCATCCACGTTGAGAAGACACCCACCGCCTTCTTACTCCACAAGTACCACGAGGCCTTTGCGTCCCGGATATTTAGACCGTCGCCAGACAGCAAGAAGAAAGTCCGCTTCGACAGCACACGATTAATTCTAGCAATGGACGCCGCGAGAGTCATCAAGAGCTCATACGAGATCAAGATGATCCGCAAAGCCTGTTCAATCACAGCAAAAGCCCACGTCAACGTCCTCAGACACGTCAAGACATTAAAGAACGAGTCCGAAATAGAAGCTATCTTCACCGCAACATGTATCGCCCACCAAGCAAAACAGCAAGCATATGGGATCATTGCAGGCTCGGGCCCGAATGCAAGTACTCTCCACTACAGCGAGAACAACGAGTCTTTGGAAGGAAGACAGCTTGTCTGCTTGGATGCGGGGTGCGAGTGGGACTGCTATGCTTCGGATGTCACGAGGACGTTTCCCATTTCCGGGGAGTACAGCGCGGAAGCTAAACAGATCTATGATCTCGTGGCGGATATGCAGGAGGAATGCATCGAGATGGTGAAACCGAATGCCGATTACCGCAAGATCAATGCGAGAGCTCACGATATCGCGACGAAGGGCCTGATGGAGCTTGGCCTCCTGCATAACGGACCGTATGAGGAGATACGCTCTGCCAGCGCATCGGTCGCTTTCCTGCCTCATGGGCTAGGCCGTGAGTTACTTGGAGCTGTGTCTCTCTAATTTTCGCTAACGTTTGTTAGATTATCTCGGGCTAGAGACTCACGATGTAGGGGACGGTGGAAATCTGCTCCTGAGCAAGAATTTCGGCTCGGATAGAATGACCGAGCGGAATATTTTCTCGCTGATGACTGAAACCCCGATCATGTTGGCGGCACCGATCTTGGCGCCTAATATGGTCATCACGGTTGAACCTGGAATGTGATTTTCCCTGACTGTCATCAAACGAGAGTTGGACTGACAAATTGGCAGCTATTTCAATCGGTACGCTATGGAGGAGGTCTGGCTTCAGAATGAGCGTATTTCGAAGTACATCAACCAAGACTTGCTTGAGAAGTACTATCCTGTTGGTGGCATTCGTATCGAAGACGACATACTCGTGACCGAGGATGGATATGAGAATATCACGAGAGATATTCCTAAGGGTGATGAGGCGTTGGAGATCATTAATGAAGGGCTAGATGAGCCTGTGATCGTCGAGAAGGTACACATTAAGGAGCAGCGTCGAAGAGGTTGGCTCTGGTAGAAATAGAAAGGAGTAGACGCTCGACTGTGTGGGTTTGAGATGAGAAGTTGAATCAGCTGTTTGGAAGAAGGAGAGACGAATAAATTAAGCCTCGCTATCATTTCAAGTGACGCCTCTTGATTCAGAGGATGGTCCTCTCTCACACTACAACCACATCGTGGAATCCGCACTTATCAGTCAACACTATGTGCAGTGTAACTTAAATCTCCGGTTCATACGAATTCGAATATAGTTTTAGGATTTCATTATCTTAATACACGTTTTTGTTTTTATCTCTGCTGGGGAAGTTGAGAGCCGTTCATGATGTGATAGCTGTAGCTCTTAAGTTGAAATGGTCCATCCGCAAAGTACCTACTAGCTTGGCACGATGCCTAGCCATTTGCGTCAAGTAAACAGCATCTGTCCCTTGGCGTATTGAGTGGTGACCTCAATCTGCCAGCGACAAACAAACATGACGAAGGTTTAGTTCATACCGCGGCTACGATACCCAAATTTGGCATCTTCCACTTCTTGTACTCCAGGGACACGGCGTCCAACTCATCCTGTATGTCTTCCATCAGATCCTCAATCTCCTCGCCCCTGTCTACGCCGGGTTCCAGATACAATATGTCATCGAGCTCAGCGAACAGAGCATCACCACCTGCGGCCACATTCTTCGCAAATTGTACATCGCTAGGAAGGTAAACAGCGAACCATGATTCTTCATGGGGAGCAAGAAGTGGCGGCGTCGGCATCCTAAGGCCGTATGGATCAACCAGCTGAGTTCCGCATCTCTGCCGGGACTTTGGAAACATGACTGCGACGACAAGGCTGAGAGCTGGGAAGTTAGACAGAGCTGAAAATGCAGGTTCCGACAAACCAGCTGCCATGTTGGTTTCCATGATTACCACACCAATAGCCAATCTCTTCAGCGACTTGACTACATCAACACTCAGCCATGATACAACATAATCCAGGGAGATGACTGTATCGGGATCACTAGGTGCAGTCTTCCAGTCGTCGGCGATGACAAGGTAGTCAGTCAGTGCGTCTATGTAGATAGGGGGCCGAGCTGATGGTGCGTCTTGGTTCACACCGGGTGTAATGGGCTTGAATATCTTCAAAGTTTCTGACCTAGATTCCCGACTAACAGATAGAAGGACAGGCTGAGTAACCATCGCAAAGCTATCATCGGGGGCATTCTGCTTGAAGATCAAATAGACGACTCGATCACAGGGCTGGGCGTCCTTCCAGATTTTGAGCCGCAGTTCGATCGGAAGCTTAGGAAACAGGGTGAAGATTCGGTCCTCAGCAGCCTTAGTCTGTTTGATATCGGGGCCATCTGATGTAGAATTGGCGGTGGCCGTAGATACCTCGGTGACTTGCATCAATCCTGGAGGCTTCGCTGAATATCAGTAAACTGATACAGTACATGCAAGACGATATCAACTCACGGAAGGTGCATCTTGTTCATGAAGACCACGAATATCCATGTTCTCGTTAATCGTCGAGTCTACGTAGAAGGTGGCTGCTGGATCCAATATCAGTATATCACGTCCTCATCGCGGTTGGAATCGATGCTTTCCTACTTTAGATATCCCCAGACCTCTGAGGTACAAACGAACTCCGCTCTTTGTTTGGTTCTGCAGATGTTGGAAGCCGTGTCTCTGGTTCTGGTTGCCAACGACGTTGTTGAAGACAAAGAAAGATTCGGGTAGGTTAAGAGGTTCATGTAGCTAGGCGAGACGTGGCCTGGTCTTTCCAGATTTGGTTACCCTGTTCCTACCTACATTGGCAGGAGCGCAACTACCTTACCCAGCAGGTACACAGGCCTGGAAAGCAGTCTCTACTCATACCTTCATCCTGCTTCTTGAAATTGGTCCAGATGAGCTTGGGATTTGCTGAAGGAGTAAGAAGCAGGAAGATGTTATCAACCTGAACGACTCCCGCTCTAGGGTAGCAGCTTCAAGTGCCTTGACAATTGGAACGCAGAGAGAAGAACAGACGAAGGAGAGTACAGAGACAAACAATCGATGATTATGCTACCGTCCATGAAAACCAGCATCAAGAAGACACCAGCCCACAGAACCCACCCTAGTATGTACAGAAGCAATATGAACAATTAAAGACGATCATGATTCATCCAACCAACCACCCACCCACCCAACCACGAATGCACCATCATCAACTGCTCATCAACCATAAACATGAACCATTGCCGCATCATAATTAAGCACATCGCAAAGCATACCCTAACTCCGCGTAGCCTCCAGCGCAGCAGTCAAAGGTACGACCCTAAGACTCTTCTTCCGCTGCAAATCCCCAGCAGCGGGCTTGTGGAAGGTAATCGAGAGACCTTCCACCCACTTGCGGAACACACTCTTCATATCCTTGGGCACGCCTTCCAGAACGACGGTTGTGACCGGGACGAAGGGGCGGTCTTCCATGCCTGCAGCGAGGATACCATATTCTTGGCCGAAGTTGAGAGCATTTTGGAACGCCGGGTATTGAGATTGAGATTTCGAGCCGATGATGATGTAGATTTCGAAGAAGGCGTCAAGGACGTAGATCTTGGAGGCGTCGAGGTCTGATTGGCAGAAGGGACTTATTTCAGTAATCTACTGCTGTCAGTACGTATCAAATGCAGGCTTATAGAGAATTTACCTGGGATCTGGCTGCCGAGTCTGCAACGAACAGCCGTCCACAGTATTTGTTGTAATTAGGCTTCATGCGCCAATGATCGGCAGACTTGGGGATGCTGGCACGGTTTCCGAAGATATGCAAAAATGTTGCGGGTTCACTACCATCCTCAACCTCCTCGATCTCGCCAGTGAGCCCGAAATCCATCCCGATGAGCCTAGCACAGCTGAGCTCATCAACTCCACTACCCTTTCCTTTCCATAGATATGCCTTGCCGGATTGAGTTGAAATCAAGTAGGGGAACCCAGAACATAAACTGGCAGGCGAGAAATCAACTTCGTCAAAAGCTATTTGACCAAAGTGTTTTCTGGCACAAAGAATATGCGGTGCGAGAGAATCGTACTTGTTAGACGAGCCCCTCCTGATGATAATGATTCCACCTAAAGCATTAAAGAATTCAGGAGTCTCCTTGCCTTGACGGATCTTGACCAACTTCCCTCCAGCACTCTTAGCCTCTCTCTGTGCAAAGATCTCAAGATCATCCACTACAGAACTTGGGACATCGTCACCTTTCCAGAAATACGACTCGGTGATTTTCTTTCCTGCAGCATTTCCAAAAGTATGGGTGCAGAGATACAAGTTGCCTTCAAAGAGAATTCTTTCCTGATGACTGGGGACCTCCTGCTTCTTGCCGTCATTCGAAAATTGGTACAGAGTGGCCCGCAGAGTCTTGATTTTTTCACCTGTATCAGGACGTGATGACAAAAGCTCCGCCGTATCGGCATTGAATTCGGTATGCTGACGGTTCCCACCAAAGAAGTCTCCAAGGAGCTGAGATGCTTCCGATGCTTGAGGTACTGAAATGTCCAGGGACTTCTTGGACAAGCCAGCAGACCTAGGTTCTGCACTTAGATTAGGGGATAAAGGGCCCGTGGCTGGGGGAGTAGGGAGTGGACGAGCTCGAGGGCCTTGGATTCCGAGGCCAACGGGCGCGTTCGACTTGACAGGGCTGGCTGGTCGTAAGCCAGCACCTACCATCGCAGCCTTCTCATCCTCGTGAGTTGGCAGCTTGATCGGGGACCGGGCACGAGGAGCTTCAGCGGAAGCTGTTGATGAGCCCCATAATGATGTAGCATTCTTAACGGATACAGTATGTTCGCGATCAACCTTTTCTGCAGAGGTACTGGAGGGATGTTGGGGCCGCTGCGCCAAGGGCTGTTCAACGGGTGCAGATTTCCTAGGTGATAGTGGCTGGGGACGTAATTTTGCGATTTCGGGAGATTCGACTGGAGATGTTACAGGTGATTTGACAGAAGATTTTGACAGAGAAGGCGATTTAATAGGAGTACTGGGTTTCGGCTTCGGCGAAGGGGCCTCTTTGACGATAGGCTCAGGTACTGGCTTTACAGGGATCTCGGGGGGATTAGCTTTCTTCGTAGGAGACAGTGGCTTGGGGGAGTCCAACTGCAATTCTGCCTTGAGGTCCTTCTTCGCAGCATCCTGAAGGAATTGAGATCTTCTCTTCATGTCCAACTTTCGGGGAGAAGATGGCTGTGATACGGGGGAGTCGACATCCTTCGTTGGAGATTGCGGAAAACGATCCAGAACCTTAGTCGGAGAAGGCGCACGATCCATAAACTTAGTTGGAGAAGGAGAACGATCCAGGGGCTTTGCTGGTGACTGAATACGATCCAGGACCTTTGACGTCGTCTTAATTTCGAGGGGCAGAGCCTTGGGAGTTTCTTCTTCGATGGCTGGCTTCTCGACTACACTGTTAGTTGACATACTTGAAGCGGTAGGGGTGCTGGTGGGAGCCTTTCTTCGAGGCCCACGAGCACGAGCCTTCGTCATATGTGTGAGCTGAGGACCAGGCTCGGCAGGCTCTGATGTGGAAGTACTCATGCTAGCGGTGCGCTGAGACTGAGCAGGACTGGAAGATCGGTTCTCGCTGGCCATAGGAGGAGGTCCACGTGCCAATAGTCCAGCAAGTCCCGGGTTTAAACGACCAGCAAGCTTGCTGGCTGGAGTCTCCTTGTTTTGAAGTCGGCCTGGAGCGCTCTCCTCCTTGACAAGACTAGGCTTGGGAGACTCCGGTGCGCGTGGCCTCGAGGTCGATTCCAAACTACCTGTTTCAGATATGATAGAGTCAGATCTTCCCAAAGCTCTGCGCTTTGCGAGTGCTTCTGGTAGAGGAGCCTCCTGACTTGCACCACTTGAAGATCTCGTAACCCCCTTTCCTTCACTCTGTGCCTTCTTAAAGTCTTCTTTCTTCTTCAGGATCGCATCCTTGAATTCATCAACACGCTCAGTCTTCTTAGGACCTCCTGTCAGATTCAAGGCCGCCTTTCCGCGAGTAATGTTGGCTTTGAGCTCATCCGGAGCAACGTAATTCTGAGTTTTCGTCCGTCGAAGTTGACCAAATACATTCTTGAACTCGGGCTCACTTGAACCACCGGCATCAGCTGGTTGCGCGCGGGGTTTGAGGTTGGCACGGAAGTCCTTCTTGGGAGGGGTCTCGGGCTTGGTTTTGCCATTTGCTGGTGACGATCTTGTGGTAGAATCAGTAGGATAAGTTGGCTTGGGGGAGTCTTTGGCTTCCGGAGACATGTTCTCTGCTTTGTTTTTGGACACTGCACCAGACGAGAATCCGGATGGAAGGCCTCCTATGCTCAAAGGTTTCGCGAGCCCACCAGGAGGGGGAGATCTCATTAATCCACCAATGCTGACCTCATGCTTTGGAGCTCCAGTAACATTTCTACCTAGATCGACACTAGCCTTTTGCTTTGCCTTGTTGATTTCTGCCATCCAAGCAGGCTGTTGGGGTGGTGGTACAGCTTTAGGCTTTGGAGAATCTGGTTTGTTCAACGCGCTCTCGAGCCAACTGGATTTCGTAGGACTCCACCTCCTAGAATCCATTGTCTTCGATGGGCTCGTAGGTGGTGTTGTCTCCCGTCGGATTAGTGTTTCGGAATCATCGGGCTGATTGGTTTTGACTCCAAGAGGTGTATGAGATCTGGAGGCTGGGAGAGCAGGTTTGACAAAGCCATCATTGGTTGTAGATGTTGTCATCGTGCTCTTCATCGAATTTGCAGTACCAGGTCGCTCTTGGATGAGAGTCGCATTGCTGTGACTTGAGGATGGTCTTGAATTTGGACGTGGTGATGTCTCTCGGCTTAAATTGCTTGGCTTTGGTTCTCGTGGTTCAATGACACTGTTGCGATTGCTGGCCAAGGAGTTGCCTCTGCTTAATCCTGGTGGTGATTGGACACTCCATCTCTTGTTTACGCTATCAGATCTCTTCATCATAGCACTTTGTACAAATCCTCCCATTCCTTTCGTAGGAGAAGGTGGTCTATCCATCCTCTCCGGTGAGATTCGACCTTGTGCTGGAGACATGGCAAGACCGCGACCCTCCGACTTGGGATCGGTTGGGGGATCGAGTCTCTGCGCAGTACTCATTGGCATAGGAGAGCCCATACCAGGAAGCCTAGGGCTGTTTTGGAACGATGCTCTTGAACCACTGCCATATGATACACTACTCCTCGAGGGTGAAATCGGCCGATCTGCCACCTCGTCCACCATTTTATCTGGCTCAGAAGATTGTCGCGACATCCCCGGCATTTGTACTCGAGAAGAAGTTGATCCGTGATTTGACCTATCCTCGTCCTCCACTTGATTCTTTCTGTATGCTGGCGAGTTCAATCCCCTGTCTGCAGTCTGTCGAAACCAGGCGGGGTCTTTCGAAGCAAGAGACTGCGCGATCTGCTCTCTCGTAGGTTCTGCAGTCGGAGAAACTTCAGGGGTTGGTGTAGCTCTGGGTGATCGTGCAGCGTTTTCAGTTGCGACAATAGATAGAGGACGACTTTGTACGCGATCAGAGGACTGGGAGTTCGGACGTCGTTGCCAGGCGAGAGGTGAATTTCTCGAAGGCATAGCACTCGAGGGTGAGGGTTTCAGGGAGATGTTCCGCTTGAAATCCGGTTCGGCTATGACGCGTTCGGCATCAAAGGGAGCAGTATTTTCCTTCGTTGGAGATGTTGAGCCCGTCAATCGCTCCATCGCATCGTTAACGTCCATCTCGCGCTGAGGCTCCGTATCCGCTTTCGGTTCGAGTTTTGGGGACAATGTTTGGGACAGAGCATTTATAGGCGCCGCAGATGCCCTCGAAGCAGTCGGCGTACTGGCAGGAGAGGATTTGGTAGGGGAAATGGATCTGGCGCGCTCTGGATGTCTGATTGTCAGCCAGGTACCCCAAAGCAAGATGATCTGTCACACAGCGGCCCCAGGTACATGAGTGGGATTGAATACCAGCCCGTCGAGCCTGTCTCTCTGCCCGGCCTTGCAGAATCTCCTCCTCCAGCTTCCGATTGCGCTCTTCGTCCTCGGAATCACGTCTGTCTGAAAGCTCCTTGATGCGCAGGAGGAAGTCATTGACGTCCTCGGAACCCTGTTGGGAAGACATTGCTGGCAGGAAGGAGGTTATGGAGGATAGGATATTGTTTACAAAATGATCAAACCCATAACCATGCTCGAGCACAGGACCAGACCAGTCACAATTAATCCGCCAGCGGGGTGGAGTGAGTTATGAGGACAGGACGAGGAGGTGAGGATGAGGAGTTAGAGTTCCACACACAGAGCAGGTACGCTGGTACGCTGGTACGGTCTTGCATGGGCTGGCCGGGGACCAAAGCCCGTTCGCTTGGGTCATCCAGAAAGTTTCAAGAATCAATCAGCCACCTGGGTACAGGTGGGCATGGACCGACCTTCTTTGAGGCCCACTACAATGCTATTTTGGAGCTCTATCAAATTTTGGCCATCATGCTAATTCCCAGGATCGATCGTGATATGCCCGCCCGCAGACCAGACAATACATGCCAGATCCCTCTGCAGCGTCCCTCCCGATGCTTCTGTTTACCTGCTGCTGTGCGAGCTAGGTGCATTTGTTAGGACGCGGTTCCTTGCAAGCCCAGGATTCCACGCCAGCAAAAGCCAGCTCACTCGAGGTCAGCAACTTCCCGTAAGGACAATGCGTTGCTCTAGTAGAGGAAAAGTCTCGCTTTGGCATCCTCAACAACCCACTCAAGACCTTCCTGAAGATTCTCTCCTGTGATGGCGCTGCACTGAATGATTTTCCATGTGTGCGTTTTGATCCCGTGAAGTTGAAGCCCCTTGCATCAAGCTCGGGTTAGCGTACGCGACTTTTTGACGACAGACCATGACGAACCTCCTGGATCTCCTCCTCAAGCATGCACCCATTCACGTCTGTTTTGTTGGAAAACACCAGCAAACTTGCCCCGGAGAGTCTCTAGATATTGGGTGAGCATTGGCTTTGTCTGAAGTGAAGTGGGAGAGGATCAAACCTCTTCTTGCAGCAAGCCATGAAGCTCCTGCCGACAGTCATCTATCCGCAATCGATCAGTCGCATCCACCACCCAGATCAGGGCATCTGTCTTCTCAAAGTAGTTGCGCCAATATGATCGAAGTGTCTTTTGACCACCGACATCCCCTGTAAGTGTCAGCAAAGCCAAACATGGTGTTGATAAGGTCTCACAGATGTTGAGCTTGTAGCTTTATTTAACATGTCAGCATGCCACAAAGATAGATGGATCTCAGACTCCTACCCTTTATAATCAATAGTCTTGATAATGAAGCCAAGAGTAGGGCTGACTGTATTAACATCTTCTCCCATGATCCTCTTGACAATTGTGGTTTTGCCGGCATTGTCAAGGCCGCTACACCCGTTTGTTAGCAAACTCCTTTGGATGGGAAAGCCAAATTCCCCACAGCATCAAGATCCTCATCTCCTTGTCCTTCAGTCTTGCTTTTCGTAAAATCGACAACATCTTGCCTATTCCCAATTTGTTGTGTAGAGAGCGAGGAGGACTTCGCGGGCAACACCACAAAAAGGTTCACTGAGATTATCCTGGTCACGTGCCTGTATTTCCCCCCTTTCCACACAACAACCCCTCCGTCACTTTACGAGTCCACTCACCCAGATTCCTTTGTGAGGTAGAGTCATCGCTTTTTGCAAATTTTTGTCTTTAGAATTGGTCTATCGTGGGCTTCAGGTTCTCGCTGAATACAAAGCTCCTCGTCCATGCCCCTCGTACTTACCCGATTTGGATAACAAATCGTTGCACTTGCCTGGGAATGTTACCTACCTAGGTGCCTACCTTGTATTTAGCTTCACCCAAATTTCTGATTTTCATTCAACAACTTTCAACCTTCAACCTTTACTTTCCATCCACCTTAACGCTCTCATTGGGTCGAAGGCTCAACAGGGCACAGCTGGCCCTCCATAGTCGGCTGCTGGCTATCTACTTGTTCCTTCGAAGGGAGACATCCTACCGCCCGCCTGGAGTTTGTAATCTGTCAGAGTACCCATGTATTTCGTCTAGTACCATCTCACGAGGACTACAATACTGCTGGTTAAAAAGTTTGGAGTCCTACTGAACTTGCTGGTTTTCACGCCACCACAGTGTACCGATCGCTGGACTACTATCTCGACACTTTCAGACTTGTTCTGGCGAAAAGCCGACGAACGAAATCCTCAAAGCTTCAGCGATATCACGGCCTGGTGTTCGGGGTTTCACGGGCTCTAGCAGGTTCCTTGTCGCAAAAATCGCCAATAGCTTGGAAGTAAACAAACCATTTCCAACGACGAGTTCCCGATATCTCATCGCAATATCGGAAAGCCCCCCTCGGCCTTCTGGGACCTGGATGTACGTCTACATTGTTTCATCTGTTGCACTATTGTACTGGCATTCAGTTTGCTTTTTAGGGTGCTGCGGCTCGACGTCACTGTCGACCCTCCGATCTCGCTTCGGCTGGACAATACCACGCGACGGTTGACCTCGCTTCAAGCCCTTCCTATTGTCCTGCAAAAAGGAGGAGGTTGGGGATATTAGCGGGGCTCACAAAAATTACAGAAGTACAAATACTTCATGTAATTCCATCTTTCTTGCTTCCTCAAAATCTCGCACACAACCACTTTCAAGACTCTGCAACCACATCAACCACACATTTTCCAACAGTCTCTTGTACCTCTCTTCTACCCTTCCAAAATCAAACACTCACAAAGTCTCACTGAGCACCTACTACCATGCCTCACTCTACGGGGCCCCCGAAGGACCCGGCTCCCGCCAAGAAGAAATACGTTCCTCTGGAACCAGAGAAGCCGATGTACATATATCAAGCTGCCCCCTATCGCGATGATAGCTAACTTGTCTACAGGACGGAGGAGGAAATCATCGAGCAAACAGCTGCCTATAATGCCCTCGCGGCAATGGCCAGCATGTCAAAGAACAAGTTGAGCGACTCAATGGTAAGTTCAATCCCGTTGGAGATTGCGGGTTTCCAAGCTCTCTTGCGACGAAGCTTGCGGAACTTCGCTCAACCCCTCCCTCGTAGCATCAGTGCTAACACCGTTCACAGTGGGCCAGCCCTCGATACAACAAGCGCGTCCAGGCCTCCTTCAAGTCAACGGAGGCAGTTGGCGCCAACGAGTTCTTCAGAAATGCCGCCAAGTCAGGCATCAAGATTGGCTCTGGCTACTCAACCGCCCAAGGTAAGTCCTCTGGTGTGGTCTGGTTGGGGCCGTTCCTTCCGCGGATCAGAACTGACGTTGTAGCAGTCGCAGCTGCCGTTCCATTCTCCAAGACCACTCCAGCAAAGTCCGCTAGCGCGTCGCAGGAACAATTCCAACTTCAACCGTCGACTCCAGCCTTCGCTCCCCGAGTCCAGGTCAACACACCAGTTCAGATTCAAGTTCAAGTCGTTGGCCAGACTGCCTCTGCCTCCTCTTCTTCTTCTTCTGCCAACGTCCCACCTCACCTACGAGGAATTGCGACCAGAACTACCGCATCTCCAGCCCCATCTCTGTCTGCTTCGGCGTCTGCTCAGGCACCACTACCACCTGGATACGTTCCACCACACCTTCATCGCCCTGCTCAGACACAGCCGGTGCCACTACCAGGCGTCGCTTCTACCCAAGCTCAGCTAACCCAGACCTCCGCACAATACACCCCTCCCCACCTTCGTGGTATCAAGTCTGCACGTCCTTCTCCTGCCTCAACTTCGTTGTCGCAGCAGTCGGCGGTTGCTTCTCCATCTGAGTCTGTCAGTCCTCATCTTCAAGGTGTCGTTGTTGCTCAGCCTCAGTCAGTTCAACAAGCTGCAGAGTACACTCCTCCACACCTCCATGGCATCAAGACTGCGCGTCCTTCAACCCTCTCACCTTCTTCGTCACAAGAGTCCGCGGCTTCTCCCCTAACTCAATTGGCACCACCCCACCTTCGGGGCATTGTTACTTCTCAAGTTCAGCCAGTTCAGCCATCTACTGCAGAATACACTCCTCCACACCTCCGCGGTATCAAGACGGCTCGTCCTTCTCCTCCAATTCAATTGGCTCCTGTTCAATCAGCTTCAACTTACACTCTCCCTCACCTTCGACGAGCTGAGTCTTCGAGTCCTCCAACTCAAATTACACCACCTCACCTTCGTGGCGCTCCTCAACTTCCCCAAGTTTCTACGCCAACCCAAGTGATTCACAAGACCGTCCCAACCCACCTCCAAGGTGTTTCTTCTACCAAGCTATCTCTACCATCTACGATTGCAACTGCACCATCTCACAACGCCGTTGCATCCATGGCTCCTTCTTCCTACCCATCTGTTCGTCCAATGGACCCAGATCAGGACGCTTTCGTAAAGTGGCTTGGTCAAAAGAACGCCGCGAAGAAGGTTGAGACTACTGAGAAGGCCGCTGAGAAGCTCATCATCAAATCTGAAGAGCCACCCAAGCCAGTTCAAGCTGCCCGAGTTTCACCGTCAAAGGACTCTGTCAACTCGAAGAAGTCTCAAGGATCTCTGTGCAACCTCAATGACACCGATGCATTCCTCAAGCACATCCAAACCAAGGGTCCCTCCAAGAACTACGGCAATCCTCGCAAGTCTTCCAGATCACCCAAGCGAACTTCCCCCAGCAATGGCTGGCAACGACCCACCACCGCTTTCGATAATCCTAGATGGAAGCTGAACGATGAAAGCGTCACAAACTTCGAGACTTACATCAAGGGTGGTGCAACTGCTCCTCTGGCCACAGCTGCCCAAAGCAACACCGTCTATGGTTCTGCCAACGTTCGCGCTGCTAAGGCCCACGCTGCTCCAGTTGCTGCCCCAAAGTTCCAACTTTCTCACCAAAAGCCCACTTTCAGTGGCATTCAAAAGCTGGGGCAGAATACCAAGTCGAGTGTTCAAAACTCTCCAGCAGTGAAGGTCGAGAATTTGAAGCCAGCACAAGTTGTTGTGAAGGTCGAACACGCTTCATATGGTCTCAACGGGGCCGCCCAAAAGAAGCCTGTCACTCACCCAAACCCCACCCATGTCAAGGCAAACGAATGGCAAGGCATGCCCAGCATGCAATCCGTTGCCGCCCAGATTTCTTCTGATATCAACATCGTCCAACCTGAGAGTGCTTCAAACGCTTCCCCCTTGACACAAACAGCTCTGGTCCTACAAACTGGATTCAAGACTGTTGATGATATTCATCGTTCTGATGGTTGCATTAGCAGCACAGGTCTCGGTGGACTCTCGAGTGATATTGCTCAGGATCCTCGCCACACTCAAGGAAATGACTCTGCAAATCAGCTTACTGATTGGAATGGCGCCTGGGCTCCTGCTCCTATCAATTGGGAGACTGAGCGAACCAGTTTTGATGACAGCTTCATTCCTGCTTACATCAAGGAGTGGCAACAAACTCTTCCAGGTGGTCTTCACTCGGTCAACATCCAATCCGACAAGTTCACCAGTGGTGTTTACCCCATCAACAATGTCTTCTTCGTTGATCCAGTTGATCATGGCCCACCGACTATTCCAGGTATGTAACCAGCAGTTCTGACAGCATTCCAATGCATTTATTAACTCTTGACAGATACCGCGGAGAATACCCAGGATCAAGAGCTCAAGAGACTCTACCAGACTGCCGATATTGAGGCCAACAACTACATGGTTGCAGTTGAGAAGAAGCAAAAGCAAGAGCAGCGAGCCATTAAGGCTAGCAACATGCGCTTCCGTGAGATTGCTTCCCAAGAGCCAGAGCCAAACACATTCTCTCCCGCAATCGACATGTACATGCGCCCTGCCGAGGAAAAGGATGCCGCTGATATTGTTGCCATCTACAACTGGTACATCTCTAACACGACCATCCCAGAAGACCAGGTGCCTATTGGTTTCGAGGACGGCAAGTGGCTTATTAACCAAGCAAAGTTGGACAATCTTCCGTTCCTTGTTGCTATCAAGGGCCGCCAGCCAACATCTGCCGATGCCCAAGGTCGTCCCAGCTCAGCAAAGAAGATCATCATGCCAGCCGTGGAATCGGTAATCGGATTCTGTTTTCCTGAGCGCTTCAACTACGGTTTCACTTCAGGCTGGAAGGGCCGCTCTCGTGCTACTGTCACCCTCCAGCTGTACGTCCACAACGAACATACTCGAAAAGGCGTTGGTCGCAACCTTCTTGATCGTCTCATTCACTGCCTCACTCCTGGTTACGCCTACAAGAGCGCAGCCGCTTGGATCAACCCATCACACGAGAAGCTCTACGAAACTGAGGGTGCCGGATTGTTCCATCAACTCCTTTTCCAGATCCCTGTTGAGCAGAAGCATGATCCCAACATCGATTGGTTGACCAAGTTCCTTCTCAAGTTCCTCTTCAAGGAGAACAGCTTCAAGGAGGATGGCGTCGACCATCCGCAGCGCCTGAAGTCTGTTGCTAGAAGCTCCACCAAGGGGCGTACAGCTCACTTCCTTGACTTGGCCATGTTCCGTTACGAAGCCCGACAGGAAGGTGAATTTGATCCATACATGTAATAAAATCACCACGCGGCGTGTCGTCATTGGAGTTGATTCTGAAGGTACTGCGATACTTCTAATATCTCGCTGCACTTTTGGTAGAACACATTCATGGAGAAACACAATTTGAACGACATCCATATCTTGATCACATCCACGCCTCTTTCATGATACCCACTTTTGCATTCGCAGTTGGGCAATCTGAACAGAATCTTCATTGGTTCTCGCGTTGGAGATCTTCAAATACTTCACTTCTTTTGTACATTATTTCCACACACTTTTCACAATTGCATGATGGAATGGGGACTCGTCAATGGCTTGGGCCTGCTTTATGCGGTAGCTCCTTTGCTTGGTGGAGGACGGTCTCATCGACGGATACATTTGCTTTCTAAAATGCGCGCACTCTTCTCTTCGCTCTTCTTCTATTCAAAAGGCGCTTCTTCTTTGTCACTTGAGACAGCTTGAGTTGTACCATAGCTGCGATTAAATGAAAAAAAAAGAATCAAAAAAACCCCCTCCTTGCATGCAATGTGATCCCGTGAAGTATATCTGGCATGAGAATCTCTTTGGTAGACCACTCCAGGTGAGAGAAGCCCAATGAAGACTACCATATAACTGTCCATTCCAAGTGGGATGGATGGCACAGGTGCTCATGATACTCGCTGCAATCTTAATTCATATTTTTCTTGTTAAAACAATCTCAGGAAGTGGCGCGAAACTATCTTCAAAGCTCAGAGGAAGAAGAAAACTTTAAGGAGGATATATTTTCCTCTTCACCACGCCGACGGTGTTTTGGCGTGTTAAAATTACCGCTGTCCGGAGATTCGATTTTGAATTCAATTCAATTTCAATTATACAGGGGCGCGGGGGCAGGCAGTGAGCCAGTGATAATTTAAAGACCACGCGTTTTAGCTTTAGGTTTGGCGTTAGTAGATGGGAAGCGAAAAAAGTTTATTTCTCCTGAATCTATCTGGTGATCACTGTACTAAATCTAAGGCTTGGTTCTTAGGATACAGCCTATTAAGGACTTCTTGGCTGTCCATCATTTAGGCTTTTTGGAAGCTTCGAAGGTTTTTGGGAGGTGGGAAGGTTTGGATGCGCTCGTTTTTTCTTGGTTCTTGTTACTTTTTTCAAAGATGGGTCTTGCTTTGGGAACCCTGTGGGGGGGTTATTTATAATGTTATTCAGACGTTCAGTAATCAGTTGGCCAATTGAGTACCGTAGCAGACTGTGAGCACTGGTACCTGGGGATAGGATAGGGGGAGGTGGGGATTACGATACTGGTGGTATTGCGTTCTTTTGTTTTTTGCCTGTAAACCAACCCTCTCGGGCTTGCTGACTACCTAGGTAGTGTATGTCTACTACTTGCTTTAAGAAACGTGCTTCGGATGAGAGGAACTAATTGGTTCCGATTTCTTAGGTTCTTCCCTCTCCTGCGAGGAAGGAAAGATATTTGATAATTTAAGGGACATGCGATACGCTGTATAGAGATATATTAGTAAGGGGTGAGAGGTTCGTCCGGTGTTGTTCCCTGCACCGGAAAGTTTAATTCGCTTTTTCCTTGCAGTTGGAACGGCGCCTATCCATGTAGATTTAGGTAAATATGAGTTGAATCATTACCGATGTTCCTTATTGAAGGGCAATTGGCATCCTAAAGCCCCGAGTCCGAAAGTCAAAGTTGTTCTACGCATACCAGTGATTTCTTTGAACTATCTGTCGTTTCTGCTACTGCCACCAACATAAAGTACAGTCCTTCGTCCTACTCATACCCTCTTTTCGTCAGCTTCCACTCTGAAGTTATCACTACACTCATTTGCAGATATATTTTTGTTATTTTCATTTTAGTCAGTCATTACAACTCCCGTCACCATGAAGTCCCTCATTTCATCCCTCATGGTCGTCGGAACCACATTGGCGAGCACAATTCCCATACGCTCAGAATTGAGCACAGCCGAGCTAAAAGCACTCATCAAACCCGGATTCGTACAGACATTTATCGATACCTTCAACGGAATTCCCGGGACCCTCCCCTCGTCCTCAAACTGGCTCTTCGATCTCGGGACATCCTACCCCGGGGGCGCCGAGCGCTGGGGAAACAACGAGTTCCAGACCTACACGACATCAACATCCAACATCCACATCACCAAACAACAATCCCTCGCCATTGTCCCGCAGCTCAGCAAGAAGGGCCAATGGACATCCGCCCGGATCGAGACGCAACGCAGCGATTTTGCCGCCGCTGAGGGAGGGAAACTCTTCATCGAGGCGAGGATCAAACTGCCTGATACCCCGGCGGAGAAACAGCAGGGCATCTGGCCTGCCTTCTGGGCACTGGGGAGTGACTTCCGAGGAAACTATACGAATTGGCCCTTTGCTACTGAGTGGGATTTCCTGGAGGTCATCAGTGGTGGTTCGACCATGTACTCTACGCTTCACTGTGGCTATGCGCCGGGCGGTCCTTGCAACGAGTATAACGGCCTAGGAAGCGGAGGTGTGGATTTCAAGAGGGGTGTTTTCCATACTATTGGCTTCATGGTTGATCGCAGCACGGCGTCGGGATCCTGGTTGGATGAGACTCTCAATTGGTATTTGGATGGGAAGAAGATCTTTACGCTTAAGGGCGAGACGGTCGGTGATGAGCCGACTTGGGTTAAGATCGCTCATGAGGAGCATTTCTTGCTGCTTAATGTTGCGGCTGGTGGGAACTGGCCAGGCCCACCGAATAATGCGACTGTTGGGGGTCCTTCTTCCGAGATGGAGGTCGACTATGTCGGTGTTTGGAACTCGTTGTAGAGAAGGTGTGAATGTTCGTGTTGGGGCGCAGATGCTTGTGACTCGAGACTTGTGGTTCTACTTCTACGGCTTTGTTCGGTTTAAACTTTAATACTCGAAAGATATCAACCCCAGAAACGACGAAGAAACATGGTTGTTAACTTTCTATATTTGACTCAAGATAAATTTCTGTCCTGTACGTGTCAACAAAGCTTGTGGATTGATATCCTCTTGGGATGGTGCATGAGGCATGGTTTCTGGCGATTGTAATTTAAATCTGAAGAATTAGAAATGAGAAAAGGCAGTACCTGGGGACCTACGGACTTGAATATAATTAATCCGTAATACCTTCAAGTTATTCTCGCTAAGCCATTGCTGTTTGCTGTCCATGGCAGCTCACCAAACGCTATATCGATTTTACTTCGCACGCTGATACAGTTCGCAGATGAATCCCTTGATTTTAAAAAGACATAAACTGTGCCGAGCTCAGATAATCCGCTTCCTGCATATCTTCTGGTGAAATCCGAATCATTCATACAGCAATTGATTACAGCTTGTGTAGTTAACGTGTAGGTAAACACGGAGTCTTTCCCTTACGATCGCCTATTTACCAACCTAATGCCGGGCAGGCGTTCTGTCCACCCCGCCCAGCCCACTCCACTCCAAATAACATCTAATCCCAATCGAGCGAATCTGCCATGCTCACCGCCAAAAAAGTTACCCAAAGTCTGCAGGTGGATAGAGAATCTTCCTCGACGTCTAGCAGCAGCAATCGCAATTCCAAACACCATGGTGCCCCCAAATAAAGGAAAAGCCGAGGAGGATTTCATTCTGACTCTCTCGGACAACGAAGACAATATCGTAGAGGAAGAAGAGGAAGTTCCTGCCTCCCCACCACCGTCCTCTAAGAAGCGCAAGCTTGAAGCTGCTGCACCGTCGAAGAAATCCAAGAAAGCGAAGAAAGCCAAAGCGCAAGACGACGACGATGCAGAGGGAAAAGATGATCAGGGAGTCTGGGGGGCCAAGGATGAGGACGATGGGGCCATGGATTCGGATTTCGAGTTCCAGTTGGAGGATGGCAAGGAGGGTGCTATGGAGGAGTTTGAGGGTTGGGGATTTGAGAGTGCGAGGAAGGGATTGGGATTGAATGGGAAGGGTGGTGATAAGAAGGCTGTGGATATCGATGAGATTATTGCCAGGAGGAGGGAAAAGAGAGGTGAGGGCAAGATAATTGAGGATGTTGAGGTTGAGGTCGAGGCTGATGCCAGCGATGCCGAAGACTCTGCGGAGGCGCTGGAGCTCGATAGTGATGCGCAAGATGAGTTCATGGCCGAAGACGGCTTTGGTATGGGTGTTGGTTCTGACGAGGAAGAATCTGGAGACGATAAGGAAGAAGATGAAGAGGGATCTGCTGATGAGGATGATAAAGATGATGGGGATAATTCAGATGCAGACTCTGTTGCTAGTCCGGCTCCTCATCCAGATGATATGGAGTCAGATGGTTCATCTGATGAGGGGGAGAAAGACGACGATTCAGAAGAAGCAGCTCGTAGAGAAGCGTTCTTTGCGCCAGAAGAGAAGCCGGCCAAAGGTGCGAAAACCGCCACTTACTCTTCATTCCAAGGCATGTCCTTGTCCAGACCAATTCTTCGAGGTCTTGCGGCAGTTGGCTTCTCTGCACCAACTCCAATTCAAGCCAAGACTATTCCTGTCGCTCTGCTAGGAAAAGATGTGGTTGGTGGGGCTGTTACTGGTTCAGGAAAGACGGCTGCATTTATCGTCCCAGTTCTCGAGCGTCTATTGTACCGGCCCAAGAAGGTCCCAACGAGTAGAGTCGCCATTCTGATGCCTACTCGTGAATTGGCAATCCAATGCCACGCCGTTGCTACAAAGCTCGCAAGTCACACTGATATCAAATTTTGTCTCGCAGTCGGAGGTCTCAGTCTTAAGGTGCAAGAAGCAGAATTAAGACTTCGCCCAGATGTCATCATCGCTACTCCTGGTCGATTCATCGATCACATGCGCAACTCAGTCAGTTTCACGGTCGACACGCTTGAGATTCTGGTTCTTGATGAGGCTGATCGCATGCTGGAAGCTGGTTTCGCGGATGAGTTGAACGAGATCCTGACTACGATTCCAAAATCGAGACAGACTATGTTGTTTTCTGCTACTATGACATCGTCTGTCGATAATTTGATTCGCGTTGGTCTTAACAGACCTGTCAGATTATTGGTTGATTCGCAGAAGCAAACTGTTACGACATTGATTCAGGAGTTTATTCGCCTGCGTCCAGGACGAGAAACTAAGCGCATGGGATACTTGCTCTACCTGTGTGCCAATGTTTACACTGACCGCGTGATTGTTTTCTTCCGTCAGAAGAAGGAGGCACACCGAGCGAGAGTCATCTTTGGACTTTCTGGCCTGAAAGCTACTGAGCTGCATGGCAGCATGAGCCAAGAACTGGTGAGTATCCGAATCAGTGGCTGGAAAAATATTCTAACATCATCATAGCGTATCACGAGTGTAGAGTCGTTCAGAGATGGCAAAGCTTCTTTCCTGCTAGCCACCGACTTGGCGTCCAGAGGTCTCGATATCAAAGGTGTGGACACCGTCATCAACTACGAAGCACCCCAATCCCACGAAATCTACCTCCACAGAGTCGGACGAACAGCTCGTGCCGGTCGCCAAGGTAGAGCCTGCACACTCGCAGCCGAGCCTGATCGCAAAGTCGTCAAAGCCGCCGTGAAGAGTGGTCGAGCCCAGGGAGCCAAGATCGTCAGCCGAGTGATCGAAGCTTCCGAAGCCGATGAATGGGCTCAGAAAGTCGAGGATTTCGAAGACGAGATCGACGAGATCTTGAAAGAGGAGAAAGAGGATAAGCAGCTCGCTCAAGTGGAAATGCAAGTCCGCAAGGGGGAGAACATCATGACGCACGAGGACGAGATCAAGGGCCGACCGAAGCGCACGTGGTTTGAGAGTGAACAGGATAAGAGGTCTGCGAAGAAGGTTGGCAGGGATGCACTTAATGGGGTGGAGAGCATTCTGAAGAAGAAGCCTGGGAAGTTGAGTAATAAGGATAAGAAGAAATTGGACGATAGGGAGGCGAGGACTGAAGGTAAGGTGTGGAAGAAGGGGAGGGCGGAGAGGGATGGGAAGGGTGCTTTGGCGCCGGTGAAGAAGGATGGGAAGGGGAAGAAGAAGGTTCAAGGTGGGAAACCGCCTTCGAAGATGGGTGCTAGGGGTGGGAAGTTTGGGAAGAAGAGGTAGAGATGTACAGCTAGGAATTGATACCTTCTTACTCAACTTGGACCGGAAGACTTCGGTGTCTTTGCATAATGGGCTCAGAATCTGCCGCCACAAACGGTTTCGGCCTGTTATCACTGCACAATATGAGCGGTGTGAGAGGTTCCAGCTAAGTAATCTGTATCCTTGGACTTTCATTTTAAACTACATTCACAACAAAAAATACATCGGTGCCGGTGATGCAACCGACAAGGTGGCCATTTGAAGCAGGCTTAGCGAGAAGGACAAGACAACAAGGTGGTTGCTGGCCTATCAGAGGGCTGGCATATATCAGCTACCTCATGATAGTTTATCACAGCTATCCTCGATCCATGATATAAGTCGTCCGCAAGTGGAATATATAGCTGCTGGATGCAAAACTCTTTCGTGTCTGACAGCAGTAGCTCTCATCTACAGCTCTCGATTGAGTAGGCAGACGTCTGAATGCCCTCCAAAAGAAGTATAACCTTGCATCGACAGCAACAGCAAGATATCCAGCCCGCTGCAAAGAAAGTCAAGAAAAGCAACAAGAAGAACAGCAGGATGCAGGATACTGCTGAGATGGCTGTCTCGAGTGCTAATGAGGGCGTGACTGCATTCAAGACACTTCCCATCACGCTTCTTTCTGGATTCCTAGTAAGTGTTCCCATACTGATGCCCACAACCATACGACTTTCAAAAAAAAAAAATTGAGATCGTCGCTGATTTAGTTTCCAGGGCTCCGGTAAAACAACACTCCTCCAATACATCCTTAACTCCCCCCACCATGGCCTCCGCATTGCCGTGATCGTCAACGATATGGCAGCCATAAATGTCGATGCGAACTTGATCCGCTCCTCAACTGCCTCCTCCAATCCTTCCTCTCAGCAAAAACTCGTAGCCATGCAGAACGGCTGCATCTGCTGCACCCTCAGGGGCGATTTCGTGCTTGAGCTCGCGCGCCTCGCGAAAGATGGGCAGTATGATTATGTCTTGATTGAGAGTACGGGGATTAGCGAGCCGCAGCAGGTGGCGGAGAGTTTCACTAAAGAATTTAGTCTGGCTATGGTTGAGGCGGAGAATGAGCATGGAGATGGTAGTGCTGAGGGAGGGGCGGCTTGGAGTGAAGAGGAGAAAGGTGTGCTTGGGGAGCTGTGAGTAATTATTTATGTTTAATCGCTTAGCATTTCAACGATCCCATGGGCTGACAGTGTCGAAAGTGCTGGGAATGGAGGTCTTAATTCAATCGCGAAAATTGATACGACTGTTACAGTTGTTGATGCGTTTCGTTTCTTTGAGGAATTCGAGACTATTGAACTTCTTCATCAGCGCTTTGCTTCGGAGGTGGAGACGCCGGAGGATGAGCGTACTGTCACCGATCTTATGATTGATCAAATTGAATTCGCTGATGTTATTATTGTTAACAAGGTACAGACCTCCCTCCTCCCTTCTCCGCTATTACACAGTCCTCAAGCCTTGCCGAGACACTGCATATCTTGGATTGTCATGGCTAACCATTTTCACAGATCGACATGGTAGATGACAAAGTCTTGGTTCGCATCCGCGGCCTGATCAAGACACTGAACCCGGGTTGTAAGATCCTGGAGACTTCCCTTCGCGCATCCAAACAGTCTGAGAATCCCTTCGGCGCAGTTCCACTCAATGTCAAAGAGATCATCGCGACTGGGCTTTATAGTGAAGAAACGAGTATCAAATCATCGGGTTGGCTCAAGAGCGTTCATGACATGAGCATGATTGATAATCATGGTAGGAAGGTGTTGGCGCCTAAGCCTGAGACTGAAGAGTAAGTATTTCATGACCGTTTACGTGGAATTGCTGCTCTGGTGCCCGTTTCTTGGTTTCCACACTGTATTTGATGCTGAGCGAAGCGCTAATACGGATCATAGGTATGGGATCAACTCTTTTGTTTACCGCGCTCGTCGTCCGTTTGAGCCGAAACGATTGTTCGAGCTGGTGTATGACAAGTTTGTTATTCTTGAGCCTCAGAACGAAGAAGCGGGCGATGGAGAGGAAGATGAAGATGAAGAAGACAATGAAGAAGATGACGAAGAAAAGTCTGAGCACAAACTTAGTCCCGCGGTTGGATCTATCATGGACGAGGACGGGGGCTTTGACTCCTCCCAGCAAGACTCACCCGTGTCTTCCTCGCCATCTGCTTCCAGCAGTCCTGCCGTCACGACTATTTCATCAGGCACCAGCATCACAGAAGATTCCAGAGAACTTACACAGTACCCAGACATCCCATTAGAGCAACGTCTAGCGAACAAAAAAGCTCACCCGCTCTGCAATCGTCTCCTCCGCTCAAAAGGTTTCGTCTGGCTTGCAACCCGACCGAACCAGTCAGGCGACTGGTCCCAAGCAGGAGCCATGTTGACATTCTCACCCGGCCTCCAGTGGTTTGCCACTATACCAAAGAACGAATGGCCGCTCCCACCGGGCGAAGCGGGGAAAGAGCTGCACAAGATGATCGAAAGAGACTTTGAGGGCGAGTGGGGTGATAGAAGACAGGAGGTTGTGCTGATTGGAGAGGGATTGGATGTTGAGGGCTTGACGGAGTGTTTGGATGGTTGTTTGTTGACGGAGGAGGAGATGAGAGAGTGGGAGGGGGTTATGAGGATGGATTGTGAGGAGGAGAGGAAAGTGGAGTTATTTGGGGAGCTGTTTGAGGATGGGTGGGAAGAGTGGGATGATCCTGAGCCGATGATTGATGTTGGTGAGGAGAGAAATGTTCATGGTCCTGCTTGTGGGATATGAGACATGTACGTATTTGTGATTTGGAAGAGCTAGTGAATTTCAAAAGAAAACATTGAGAATGGGTTAAGCGAGGACTCGTCTAACACCTTGTTGCTTCACTTGACTGGACGTAGCTCAACCTGGAGATATCATATATGCTTAATCACAGACCGTGCTTCCAGGATAAGTCTCGAAATCCACATGAGGATAGAGGAAAATAAGTAATTCGGCTCGATACTCTCCCTGGCTTGCCTAGAGTCAATCCATGGCCAACCAATTTCACCATCTTGCTTCGCCTGACGCTTCCACGCAACGATGCATGAAATGGCGCATGCCTTGAATTCCCCTGAATGGATACCTTTAACCTTGATGTATTTTCCGAGCGGCGTTTGTGGATTTCTTCCTTTGGACATTGACCAAAGCAGCGTAAGCTGGATTTGAATCCTTTGATTGGCCAGTTCGTAGAAATATCACGTGGTTAGGCGCGCTCTTCCAATCAGCAGAGCAAGCCCGCGATATAAAGCTACAACGCCATCAGCCCTTTGAAAGGGTGGCTCAGCAAAATCGCGTCCGCTTCAAACCCCATGTCAGCTTCCAAACTGCAAGGTTTGACTGTGCCGCAGAAGGATTGCCATCGCCATCCTTAGCTTGTAGGTGACTGTCGTCATTTAAGCATGCCGCATTTCCCAAGCCCTCTCTTCATTGCTCTCCATTTATTTGAAAGTGCCTTGAACTTGTCATAGCTTTGACTATTACAGAACGGCGAGAGAGAAAGAGAAAAAGGGAGAGTCAAGATGATAGACCAGATACCAAAAGTCCAGGCTCAACCCAAACGAAGGAGACAGTGTGGTCCAAAGACGAGGACTGGATGCCATACCTGCAAGTAAGCTTCACCCAATCTGCCAACTACCTACAAATGTTAATACCTCCTTAGAGTCCGTAGAATTAAATGCGATGAAGCTAAACCTCATTGTAAGCGCTGTACAACGACCGGCCGCAAATGCGATGGCTACCTTCCCGAATTCGCCCTCTCCGACTCGAATGCTGTGTCCCTCATCCAGCGACTCCCAGCTCTCCTACCAGGAACCGCCCAGGAGAAGCGAGGATTCCAATACTTTATCACACAGACCGGAGCAGAGTTGAGCGGATTCTACTCGTCGGATTTCTGGGAGAAGTTTGTCCTGCAAGCCAGTGCTGCTGAACCAAGTCTACGACACGCGATTGTTGCAATTGGGTCTATTCATGAAGAGTTTG
This sequence comes from Cadophora sp. M221, assembly GCA_017366145.1. Lineage (NCBI taxonomy): Eukaryota > Fungi > Ascomycota > Leotiomycetes > Helotiales > Ploettnerulaceae > Cadophora > Cadophora sp. M221. The sequence goes on along the minus strand of JAFJYG010000007.1, from coordinate 137,899 downwards.
CAAATCGGAGGCTGGCATATGGGACAACGCAGGTGAGCAAGGGACACTCCTTTGCGGTGAATCAATATGTGAAGGCCATTGGACATCTGAGGAGATCGCTGGCAGAGGGAAAACAAGCGACTATCACGGCTCTAATGTCATGTATTCTGTTCGTTTGTGAGTTCTCCTCGTTGTGAAAATGGCGTTTGGACATTTGGACTCATGGATGTAGGTTTCGATTCGTTGCGAGGCCATTTCGTTTCAGCCATGGCACATTTACAGAGCGGGCTCAAGATCTTACGGGATTTGAAATCAAATTCTGCAGGTGACGAGCATGCTATAGCTACGGATATTGCACCTTTATTCTTAAGACTCAGTATACAGGCCATTCTTTTTATCGATACCCGGCCTACCCCAGAGCGGCGAGCAATGGTCACCGAATTAGCTCATGTGAGCTCCAGAAACAAAGCTATACCTGAAATATTCGAGTCGTTAGAAGAGGCGAGGAACTGTATGAACCAAGTAGCCAACTCGCTCTTCCGAATGACTTACTTGTGTGATGGTAAGTAGTTGACCATTTTTGTCGAACAAAATGGCACTGACAAACAAAGGAACCCAATCGATGTGCGACCAACCATTAGAGGCATTCGACCTTTTTCAAAAGTACGCAGAGGAGAATGAGCGTTGGAGCAGGGCATTCGAGCACTTCATGAAAGCCAAATCCGCTACATTAAACAACCGCGAGCTTCGAGGAGCAGCGCTTCTCAAAATCCATCACATGACAGCGCACGTTATGTCCAAAATGACACCAGATGCCACTGATCCCCGACCGCTGGCTCAGGCCATGAACGACCCGCAGATATTCACAAAATTCACAGATGAGTTTAGGTTGATAGTCAATTTGTGCAGATCGTTAGTCGCGACCGAGGAACAGGATATTAAGAACGGCAAGACGGTCGCGACTTTCTCCTCCGACTTGGGAGTCGTCGGTCCATTATATTACGTTTGTATAAGATGTCAAGACATGGCGGTTAAGGCGCTTGCGATCCAGCTCCTAGAGCGATGTCCGCGGCGAGAGGGCATGTGGGACAGCGAGTCAGGCGTGAGAATGATTAGAGAGTTCTGGGAAATCGAGAAGACTCATCTACGCAGGAATGGATCGGCAGAGGGAGAGCCCGATCCGAAGATTCCGATGGCCGATGTGTTGGAGATGGAGTTTGGTGATGGCATGAAGTGGGAGTGGAGGTTAAAGAACCCACTGGGCATGATGACGCCGGTGACCATGAGTGACAGTGTGGTGGGCTCGCCGGGAGACGAGTGGATGAATTTACTGGAGGAAGAGAGTTGGTACACTGGTTCTTTTCTGATTGATCCATCCAGTGAGGGTGCTTTTTCGGAGATGGGATAGAATACCAGCTGAGAAGGGTAGGCATAATAAGGTGGAACGAAACCCACGAATACCCAAGATTAACGATTCGGTCTAAAATATACAGATTTAGTCTGCTCTAGAATACACATTGGAGAGCACACGGCTGCCACAGAGGAAGCAAAGACTAACTCGCATACTGACAACTCCATCCGAAGCCAGGCAGCCTTATGCAAGCCCAACGTCTCTGTCTCTGAATCTTCTAGAAGACGTCACAACTTCATAGAAAAGCCTTTGTTCTCTCTAGTATCCGAATACCGAGTCAGCCTTACGAACTTCGTCCAAGATCGGGAAGTTGTCCTGTCCCTCGGGTTCCCTTTCACCGCATTCACACAATGCCCATGCAAACCGACGCCCTGCACAACACACGTTTATTGGGTTCCCACAGCCTCGCAGTCAATAAACATCTTGGCACCAATCAAAACACTCTCGTATCGATATGCCAAGGAGGTCTGTAAAGCGTGATTCGCTCAAGGGTTTTCAGCTCGCTAAGCGAATGTCTCAGTGCCTCCTTGCAAGCGGCAAACCGACATCGTGGCGCCTCGCCTTGCCTTATTTGACAATACACAGGTAGCTATTTCCAGCTCCCGTCATGTCTGCCGTTACACACAAGTGCAATAACGACGTGCAGGGATTCACCGTTCCTTAACCCTTGAGTACGGACTCAAAACTGATGTGGATCGGCTTGTTTATTTCTCGAGGGGAAAAGATGAGAGGTTCGCTTCAATAGCTCACTAAGTTGCAATCCTTCGCTTCTTCTGTCTCCAATCACCTCCACTTTCCGGACGGGAGAGCCTCACGTCCCGCATTTTGCACGCTTTGGGATGAAAGATGGCGTTTTTAAGATCAACGCGGTCCACCCAGCTGAACAACATGGGCGTCGGTGGGAGGATGAGAGTCATGAGGTGATCCGCCCAGCTCATTCATATATGTCCGGGTATCCCCATGTGCGACGTCGGCTTTGCTTCCTTTCCTCTTGCGATTCTCATCGTCAACGTCAATTACTGTCAAATATCCGTTTTTGTCTCTCGTGACTTGTTAGTTGGTCAGTCATGGGCTCGTTATTGCGATATACAGCTGTAGCAGCGCTAGCTTCCTCAGTGACCGGCTTCGTGATCGGTGCAATCCCTACACAGACAATCAATGGCGGATTCGGACAAGTTTTCCTCCAGCCCACAGCTGCTCCTTCAGTGGAGTTAGTAAAGCAGAAGTTGAAAGGGAGGGCGTTGACCAATGTTTGTACCGAGTGGACAATCCCCGGAGGCTACGGCCAACCGCAATGTTTCAATTCGCAGACATGCCTTTTCCAGACCGTGAGTGGGAAGTTATATGAGGGATGTGGACAGACTTCCATTGCCTACGATTGGATCACGCAGTGTTGGAATTACCCTCAATCCGGCATCCCCCCAAAGTCCGAGATATTCTGGTAAGAACCCAATTAAAGCAACATCCAAACAACGAACTTTCTTCCCGATCAAGACATGCAGAGGAGCCAGCTGACGGAATTACGATGACAGTCCAGCTGAAGAACCATATTGCGGCTACTTCGGATTCGACTTTGGGGAGGGATTTACAGCATATAATTTCGGCTGCTCGACAGTCTCATACGGCCTCATCGTGTCGCGCATAGCAACCGACAACTCTAGTTTCAGCGACACGACAATCACGGATTCCTTCGCCACCCCAGACCCAACAGCGACAGAGACATCCACGCCCTCTACACCAACTATCTTCGTAGTGCCAGGCTCAGGTTCAGACTCAACCAGCACGCCAACCCCAAGACCAACACCGTCGCCGAACAAACACTCCAAGACGCCCATTGGAGCTATAGTCGGTGGAGCAGTAGGCGGCGTGGCTGTTATAGGTCTTCTGGCTTTCTTGCTATGGTTCTGTCTGCGAAAACGCAAGCAGAAGCGTACTGAATCTGCAGCTGCTCAAGCGCGGATCCAGAATGAGCAAGCCAGTGCCCTAACAGCATACGGAATGAACAATAACAACAACGTCGCGGAGATCGGAGGGACCATGAAGCCTGCAGCTGCTTATGGCGCTCCTCCCCAGCCTCACCATCCAGCTATGGGCGTATATCCCGAGAAACAAGCTGCGGCCGTCGGAACGCAGGAAGTGTATCGACCGGCTTTAGGAGGCCAGCAGCAGGGGAGTTCGTATGGTGAGAATACGAATACGTATCCACCCTCGCAATCTCAATCTCCGCCGCCTGTTTACACGAATCCCCCATCAACTGTTATACCCAACCCACCGAGCCAATACAGCGAGCTCGAACAGACGCAAAACGCTGATGGTGGACGACGAGTGAGTAACCTCAGCAGTCAAGGGGGAGTGAGTCCTATGGGCTCGGGTTTCTCACCCGGTCAGACGCCGATGCGGATGCAGAGTCCTCCTCCCGCTGCTCTGGGAGGAGTAAACGAGTTGCAGAGTCATAGCGAGGTGAACGAGTTAGGTGGTGAGAATAGAGGGAGTTGGAACGTTCCGCCGGGCGTGCAGGAGATGGGTGGGAACCACAGTATAGGGTCTTCTGGGGGCATTGCTAGGAGGCCTGTGGGAGGGGACGGGAGGAGGAGTCATGTTGATATGAATGGGGTGCCGTTGAGTGAGGAGTTTAGGCATGAATTGCAGTGAGATGGGCGAGTGACGTGAGTTAAACTGTTGATTTAGATACAGAATGGGGAATTGGCACAGCCCTGACGATTGTATGTAGCTAGTTATTTGGGACCTTGATATCCCAGGACCATCCGTCTCTACTTGATGAAGAGCTTTTCAAATCGAGTTTGAACCATGCATTCGTTGAATATGAGAGCTGTGAATGTCGCTAAATATGTGTGTATGGATGGATGGACTTTAACCCATTGAAGCCTGCTATCGTGTATTAACTATGATCGCTTCATATCCTTAGTCTTCATCTCGCCTCCACCCTCTCCAGTCTTCTTGCTTTTCCCGTTAGGTCCATAGCCCTCGACGTCCATATTCCGCATGGCCTTCTCAACCATCTGTACAGCCTCCAAACACACATCGCTACCCGTCCTCCAAGCACGTAACTGCACGCCCTGCCCATCGAGGATGTCCTTCGCTCGCTTCCATCTCCGGCGCCACAAGTCTAGCTTCTTGTTCACGGGTACGCCATTGTTTGGCCGTTCTTCGTCCGATGTATCGGTGCTGTTCCACGACGTTCGTTTCGTCATCGCGGCGGCTGCTGCACCGGTACCACCTGTTCCTCTTCGAGGTGGTGGCGGAGGTGCCTTTTCTTGCGAGAAGATAGATGAGCTTTCGGATTGGGGACCGTGAGAGTAGCCAGGTAAGTGGGATCTGACTTCCGGCAGGGAGTTGTAGGCCGCAGCTACCTTGTTCCGCGCACTTGTGAGATAGGACTCTTCTTCAGGTGATCTTAGGTCTGCTGAACTGGTGGCCTGAGAAAGAGGATGCGATTGAGTGCCTTCCCGGCTCCCATTTGGCCGGCGAGGCTTTGGTGGTGGAGGTGGTGAAGCTTTGGCGTTAGGCAAAGCAGGCTCAGATGATGAGCCCGTGGTAGATACCCCCCTTAGCCCTGCGGGCTTCACAGGACGTGGAGGTGGTGCTCGAGGACTTGTACCCACGGGAGCGGATTTCCTCCTCGTTGAGTCTAAACCTTCAAAATCTGAAGCAGATCTCGGCATTATACGACGGTGTGATTCGTGGACATCCTGTGTAGGCTCATCGTCAAAATCAATCAGCTTCCCCATGGCAGGGCCGTCACTCGTCTGAGGAGCTACTTCAGTGGCAATCCTTGGGGGAAGAACAGGTCGCCTTTCTGGCGAATCCAGTGAAATCGTTGACATCGTTTTGCGGCTGTCCCAAGATTCGGTTCGCGAAGGGGTGTCTCTACCCCTCCGACGGTCACCACTCAGAGGTCCCATAGAAGAGTCAAAGAAGCCTTGGTTCGCGGGACTTGTAACATCCCGGATGAAGATTGCCAGAATCTTTCCTGGGTGGGCAAGGGCGACATCAGTATAAACCTCGAGATCAGCCTCACCACTGTCTCCAATGAGGATGAATTTCCGTTCTGGGAAATCCTTCATAATTCTTTCGAGGGTTCCTTTCTTCCTTTCAGCTACAGGCTCGAATATCCCCTGCAGCATTCCACTATACTGCTTCAAGTGGTATGAACCAGGAGGTAGGCCTGCTTTTCTAAAGAAGCTGACCAGAACTGGGAAAAGCTGCCAGGGAGAGTTCGAGACGTAATGGACACCAACGCCCATGTCGTACATAGTGTTGTACCATTCCTTGACACCATCGATCGTAAGATCTCCGAGATCTCGAATAAATGCGTTCCGGAATATTTCTCTTGGTCCGCCACCAATCGAGGAATGCTTTATCGTATCATCCACATCACTAATGAGACTGACACCCTTCGGTTGGGTGATTTTGACTTCTTCGGTCGCCGAGAGGTACTCCGATGCAAGTACTCTAATGTGAGTTGGAACGAAATCAAGGGCAGCTCGCATGATGAAATGACCAGCATCGTTAGTTGTGACTGTCCGTGACACTGAGGTCTTCTCGTCGTAAAAGAATACCGTGATAGGGGTAGCCACCAATGGATTCGTTAGAAAAGGCTTCAATCGTGCCATCAAGTGGGTGTTTGCGGCTAGAAGCTCAGATGTTGACATGTCAGAAGGCTGGTTCCATGATTGCCTTTTGGGAAGATGTCCAGGGCCAGGTGGTTCAGCTGAGCGTAGAGGAGTGTGGGTTCCAGATTTTATGCTTTCGCCGTAAATGCTTTCATCGTCTGAATCATCTCTCGGTTTCTCACTGTACCGACCCTGGGCTGCAGCCTTCTTCTCCCCTCGACCTCGCCTGAGAATCTCGTCGGCTTCACGAGCAATCCTCTCTTCATCTCGACGAGCTTCGTGTTCTTGGTGCCTTGCAATCAATGATGGCGCAGCGTCCGGACTATTGTCTCTATTTGGGTCTTTTGGCGCTGGGATCCCGCTCAACTGTCGAGCAAGCCCTATGAGCAGCCTATTCTTCCGAGTCATTGGCCCTCTGTGCGGAGAATATATCCAGCCTCGAACATCGACATCCACGACTGCTCTATCATCCTCAAATTTCTGCCATTCTCTAGCCCAATACTCTGCGTCCCCTGGCCCATCAGCACTCATCTCACTCCCACTGCTGTCCCTCCGAACTGGATTTGTGGCAGGATCCGGGGGCTGTTGCTTGACATGCTTCTTAGCATAAGAAGGAAACAGAATAAGTTGCTCATCGCCATGCGACACTATAGCAACATCTGGGAATGATCCCGGAATCCCCTTTGTATCATCACTAAACTCCCCATTTGCTGAACCCCATCTCTCCGAATACGACTGTTGGTAAGACTGCCTGATATCATTTGCAGCTTTCAAATATCCCGCCAGTTTCTTCCTCCTCGAGCCACGATCGCGAGTCTCGCCACCATCCTCAACGGAGCCGTACCCAGGCATCGAACCGGACATGGTCACCTTCGCTCGTTCCCCAGTCTCATTGTCCTTGTGCCCGCCAAAGATTCTGCTACCGCGCCTGCGGAGAATATCGACTATACGTGTCCCTGCTGCCTTCTTCTCTTGATGTCGTTTCTGGCGTTTGACAATGAAGTTAAAGATCCGCAACTGCGCTCGAAGCTTGTAATAGGGAAGTGTATCGAAACGGAAACTGGCAAGTCTGTCGCGCGCGGTCTGTCGGGGGTGCGGGAATAGGTAGCGGAAGAGGCTCTGGCGATGACGAGTATGACCAGCAGCTGCTCTGGGGCGTAGAGGTGGAGGCGCCAGTTTCGCTGTGGTGAGGCTGTGAGTAGTAGGCTGGCAGAGTGAACTCGCACGCAGTGTTGGAAGTGACTCGGAGCTAGCGCTTATTGACAACTGATGACATTCATGCTGTATAACTTCTTGTATGCTGGATCTGATCTTACTCCCTCACAAAGGAGTTCGCACTCGCCGTACTATGGAGCTGTTGCAGAATGGAAACGTTGGTTCCGAGATAGTGAACCAAGAAGAATAGCTGATGCTGAGAGCCGGCAGACTTTCTAGGGAGTGACAGCCCTCGGCTCTGACGTAGCCTCTTCCAACAAACCCTGGTCCAGATATACTTTCCCTTCCCCTCCAAGCCAGACAAGCTTTTTAGCCGCCATTTGCCTGACTTGGGATCCTGGGTGTTGTTGGTGGGTATTTCACATCAAACACGACTGCAAATAGAGCATAAAAGAGTATCAACGATCACTTGCGCTTCCAGTAAATCAGAAATGCATGTTTTGGTTGCACGAGACTCGTGGTCTCAAAATAGCATTTATTCGTAACTAGATTACACAGGCTTGTAAGCCATTCAAAAGCAACGCCCTTTCGTCAGTCGCTTTGTGTTGTGACGCTTCAATATGCCTACTCCAAAGCCCGCAAGCTTTCTATGAACGCCTATCATGAATGCCCTAGTTCGAGAATCCTCTCATGGATGTGTAATCAAGTCTTTTGTCACAAAATTCCCTTGGAAATGAGATGGGGTGTGAAAGGGGGAAAGGTCTTACTTGAGCAATTGTTAGCTCCAATGCCTCAAGGAACTGCTTCTATTAGTAGGCCGAAATGGTTTGTTGAATGCGAGTATGCCAATCGAGTCGAGATGGCCGCTTATGTGTAAGGGCGAGGGAATCTCCAAGGCCTGCCGTTAGACGTATGGTCAATGCGAGGAAGGAGGTAAGGGGGTGGAATGATTTCGCACAGATTTATCCTGCCGCAACGACTGATGTCTGCTGTCTCTTCGCTGCTGGTTGCGACGAATCCTAACAGAAGTTAGTACTGCCCTGCGCTTCGGACCACGAGCAATGTGGTATCCTGGGTCGATATGAGGTCCGACTGTGGTCAGTTCCAAACAGACACGGGAGAAATCACGTACGTCGGTTGAAGCTCGCTTGTTCGACTGCTTCTTCTTTTGTGGTTTGGTAGGCTTCACTTCACCATCCTCAAATAGATCTTCGGGGAGGTCATAACTGTGATAGGAGTCAATCAAAGTTGAATGATAGTTTCAAGGAGACTCACTTCTTCGTGTGAGCAATGTGCAGTGCGCTGACATTACTGTCGTACAGGTCCCAGCTGGTACATGTGTGCTTGAAGTCATCAACTTGCCAGGAGAGATCGAGAGATTTGGCACCTAAACATATTAGCAGATGGGTGGAACACACTCAATATACCAAGCGTTTGCAAAGCCCTGATGAGTCAAATATGAACTTACCTTCGTGAAGCTCAAGTCCAATGTAATGAGTCGTCGTGTAGACCATCGTAATGTTGTCATCATTTGATCCTTCTTCTCCGTTGGTACTGCCATCTTTCACCATGCCGCCTACTGCCAGACCGTGGCCAGTTGTCGCAGTTCCCATGTCTTTCGCATAGTATTGGAGACTCCCACCTTTGACTGCTTCGACTTGTTCCTCGGTTCGACATCTATGGGCTCTATTGAAACCCTTGTTGAACGGGTGGGCGATCGCAACGGAGGTCTGGTCTGTGAGTCTGCCGACGATCAATCGTACCTTGGATTCAACCCAACCGGACCAGGTTGTCTGCGTATCTTTGGTGGTACTAGCTGTGATGATACAAAGGTAGTATTTATAGCCAGTGGTGAAGAAGGTGTGCTTCTCGAACAAGTCCTTCCACTTGGCCTTGCCATCCATGACCCGGTCCGCAATCTCACCCCCACGCTTCAGTTCCTTCTGCAGAACTGCCATCGTAGACCGAGTTACGTTATGTGTCGTGCACATCGAAGGATAGGCGGGGGTGATGATCGGCATGATATGTCTTCTGTCGCTTTGGTTATTCTGTTCAGGTCAACTTTAATTTGATTAAATACAGATGGGACCGACATGCCTTGGGATTCCAAACCTGGAGGTTCAGCTTGCCATTTTCAATCTGCTTGAGCAAGACTGGCTGAGGCCATGGCCACTTGTCTACAATCTTGAAGAATTTCATGATAATTGTCGAACCTGTAGCCTTGGGGTAGAGCTGGCAGACACGAGCAACAAGAATTGCCCAAGCCACACCTCCAGGAAATCCGTAAATATTGCCAGCAATTGCACGTCGAGCGCTCCAGAGCTTGATCGTCCGAAGGGCCGTCCTGAAAACGTTCGGCTGAGGAACTAAACTTAGCATTTCATCTGCCACACGAACACCGTTGAGCGAGCGAGCTTCTTCACCCTCCAATCCTCGCAGCAAGTCAGAGTCAACCATCTTCAGATCTCTTGGGATCTGGCTGAGTCCTGCGATCCGACCAAACAATATATCCAGATCGATACCCGAGTACTTGAATGTCATGATGGGCACATAGGCTTCGGGTTTGGAGGCGAATTCGGTAATAGCACCTTCAGGCGCCATCTTGAGCAGAACCTCGGGGAACGTTTGAAAGAATTCTTCTTTGGTGATGTGCTTGGGGACGACGACGAGGGTATCAATATCTGATCCAGGACCTATGACACCGAGCTTAAAGCTTCCAAAAGTCTCGATCTTTCCTCCTGCAGCTTTCGCGATTGCTTCGGGCTTTCCCTGGGCTCTGGTGACTTGCCTAACAAACTCCTCTGTGATCGATTGGAGGGAATGAAGAACAGCGGATCTATTTCGATGGGATAATTAGTGACCGAACAGAGGGTGCCTAGATATTTGAGGCTTTATTGTGCACAATAGTAATGCCAACGTACCTCTTTGCAGTCTCTTCTGGGTTCTCGTAATTGTTCTGTCTCTTCAGCTCTGTAACAAGATCATCATTGGCTGCAAGCTCCGGAGCTGTTGGTACAGCAGTTGACAAAGGACCGGTGACGCCCTGCGCCTTCACGTATTGAGAAGCCATGACGATGGTGAGGCCAGCGACAATTCGAAAACTGCTGTTGTAAGTTTAAGGGAGGAAGGGAGGGAGAAAGAAGAGAAGGGTGTTGTCGTTTGTTGGTTGATGGCCGCGAAGGCTTCGAGACAAGGATGTTGAGCGCTAGTGATTTAGCGTTTGTGGTCTAGCGCAGCGCTGCCTGCCCTGCAACAAATGGATTGCACAAGCGAAGCGAGAATTGGGGCATCGCTTCACCCTTGGGCTTCTTCACTCATGTCATGAAACGAGGCAAGGGCATTAAAAAGTGTTAGAGGCAAAGACAAAGGGCAATATGACCACAGAATGGGAGGGCAACGAACAGGCTTATGAGGATCCCGATGAACAAAGAGTGTTGCTTGCAGCTTTACGTTCCTTTTAGTAAGCTCCCGTTCAATTTGCTCTACATTTGCTCTATTGCATTTGATTTGATCTGCTTCCTCATTCTGTTGCTTGTTTGTTATTTTCAAAAATATATCTGTTTCATGTAGGAGGCTTATCATAAGAGAAATTGAGAATTGGTGCATCTCCATACTCCTGCTCTCTTCGTTTCTCATTCTTATGTGAAGATTGTTTACTGACCTCTAGTTTAGCCAGTATGGAAGAGCAGCACATTTCAATACAACTCATCTCAGAAGGCAATCATTCTATGCTCTTCCAAGAGCTCATTCACATCTTTTGGCAGCTCCCCCATTCTCGTACCTCGACACTCTCAATGCTGTCGACGATGCAATCGACAACAACGCAGAACTGTCCCTGGCCATTCTGAAATCAGGAGTAGAGTCTTTTGGCATTGCCGATCATGCACCGACGCCTAGCAGTAAAGAGAGCGATTGGTATGGAAAAGCAACATCTAATGATTTGGAGAAAGCAAGAAGTACCCTGAGACAGTTCTTCCGTGACTGGTCCGCTGAAGGTGCAACTGAGCGAGAAGCCTGTTACGGTCCTGTGATCAGGGCACTCAAGAAGGAACAGAAAGCTCACTCTGGCTCAAATATGAAAGTTTTGGTCCCCGGAGCAGGTCTCGGTCGCCTTGTCTTCGACCTTTGCTGCGCTGGATTCGATACGGAAGGCAACGAAATCAGTTATCATCAGTTGATAGCCAGCTCTTACATCCTCAACCATTGTCCCAAACCGCAGGCTCACATACTATTCCCTTGGGTCCACTCTTTCTCAAATCACCGGAGCCGTACGAACCACCTCAGGTCCGTCTTGGTTCCGGATATTCACCCTGCTACGACATTAGAAGCTGTTGAGAATCCTGGTACGATGAGTATGAGTGCCTCGGATTTCTTGCTGTTGTATGGAGATGAGGATCAAAAGGACTCGTTTGATGCCGTGGCTACGGTGTTCTTCCTAGATACTGCTCCAAATGTCATTCGATACATCGAAGTGATCAAGAACTGTCTGAGAAAAGGAGGACTGCTTGTCAATATTGGTCCACTCTTGTGGCATTTCGAGAATAATGCTCCTAGGACACATAGACGCGAGAAAGATTCCACTGGTGAACAAGAAGCACTAGGTAAGATTTTCGTACCAACTGGCAAATTGCCTCGCTAAATGGTACACAGGAATAGCAGATCCAGGTGCTGTGGAGTTGACCGACGACGAAGTCGTCGCATTGATTGAAAAACTTGGCTTTGATATTGAATCCAGAGAATCTGGAATTGCAGCACCATATATCCAAGACGTAGAGAGCATGTTACAAAACACCTACATGGCATCCCACTGGGTTGCTCGAAAGCGATGATACCCTGTTCTCATTCTGCTTTCTATTCACATAGATGTAAATAGCCCAAAATGATCCGAACAATCTATATACATACTTCCACCTCAAAGCTTAGGTTTGTCCTCAAGTCCAGAATTCATCCCTCCTCTAGACCAAACTTCTCCACCGTCAACGGTGATCACAGCACCATTGATATGCGAACTCGCTCTACTACTCAAGAAAACCACCAGGCCCGCGATATCGTCCGGCTTGCCTAGTCTCTTATTCGGATTCCTCGCAGCCGCAGCGTCCATACCACCACTCAAACCAATCAATCCGCTCGCCATCTTCGAAGGGAAGAATCCCGGCGCAATAGCATTGACAAGAATATGTCTCGGCCCGAGTTCAACGGCCAAATTCTTCGCGAGATGAATAGCAGCAGCTTTAGAAGCTGAATATCCAAACGTGGCATTCTTTCCCAACGAGCCAATACCAATACCAGCTACAGACGCAGTGATGATAACTCTCGAGGGATCCAAAATTGTCGCATTCTTCTGCATCATCGGCGCGAACCTATTTCCTTCAGTCAGCGCTGCAGCTCCTTGCCAGTACATCCATCCATCTTAAAAAGGTGATATATGATGTATATTCTAAGAGGCATTGCAGGACTTACAGCCTAATAGTATTAAACACACTCTTAACATTCAAATCCATGACCTTCCCAAACGCCGAATCAGGATGCGTATCGAACTCCTCTCCCCATGTAGCGCCCGCGTTCGCGAACAAGATATCGACATGGTCCGTCGTCCTAGCCACTTCCTTCACCAAGTGTTCCACGCCCTCGAACTTCGCGCTGTCGGCGGGTACTGAGATGGCCTTTGCGCCTGGAGCGAGGTTGGGGAGGGCGTTGAGTGCTTTTACGGCGGCTTCGCAGGCTGCGGCTTTGCGGGAGGTGATGTAGACTTTGGAGGCGCCGGCTTGGAGAAACCTGGAGAGAAGGTGTTAGTTGTGGATTATGGGTTATGGGTATGAAGAGGGGAGGGAGGGGAGGAGGGGAGCTACCCAGATGCTGCGTGTAGTCCCAGACCGCGAGATCCTCCTGTTACGACGACAACTTTTCCTTTCAAGGAGAAGATGTTGGTGAAGTCTTGAAGCTCGGTGTCGTATTTAGACATCTTGGGTGAGTTGAATTGAGCTATGAAATGATGGGTATGGGATGTTCGGATTGTGAAGTCGATAAAATATACAATACAAATGACAATTGAGAAGTAAAGAGGAGTTGGGCGAGGTTATGTAGACAGAATAGGAGCTGGTTAATAATCTGGGGATGGACGGCTGTGGGGTAGGGAGGAAGCTGGAAGTCAGATTCAAGCCGAGGCCGAGGCACAACAGGGGGCAGGATTGCCTTGGATGATTGTCCAAGAATCTGGCTTGAATTATTGCGTTAGTCAAATACATTCAGGAGAACAAAAACAATGGCTAGTAGACCTTAAGATATTTATCTGATACAATAATACTGTCCTGTGCTTCCCTCTATTCCATCGTCCTTTCTAAAATCTAGGTATTGTCTAGCTCTACTGTCCTTCAACCTTTGGCTTCACAAGCTTCTTCGCATCCTCATTATTGACAACCGTCTCTTCGTAATCCGGTCTTGGGATCTCTGCTCCCTCAGTTGTTCTCCCGTAGGTGATACCTCCCAATCTGCTCACTGGCTTGAGAACCTATTTAATATCAGCACCCAGGCTCTAAATCTCATGACCGAGAGAAGAAAACTCACAGCAGGATCAATCAAGTTCTTGCCTTCATTCAGAGCATCCTCCCTAACCCAAAATCTTGTCCCTTCAATCACAGCCAACACACCAGTCTTCTTGCCCGGTGTGGCCCGACTCTCATACTCCTTCGTAAAATCTAACTTGCCCTCAATGGAGAAAATAGCCTCCTTGACTCTGCTCGCCTTGACCGTCGAGCTCGGCGCTGGGGTCAACCCACTCAATGCCCACTCGCTGTCTCCGTACGGGGAATTGATACTGCAAGCATTGGCCGCCTCGATAAAGTGTTCTGAGATGATATTGATAACACACTCCTGCGTCTCCGACAAGTTCCTCAGCGAATCCTTCGCGTTATCAAATCCTCCCGCATATCCCACAGTAAACAAAGGAGGATCGTGGTTGATGACCGAGAAGTAACTGAACGGCGCCAGATTCGTAGTACTCCCATCCTTCGAGCGCGTGCTGATGAACCCAATTGGTCTGGGTATGATACCGGAGATCAAGAGCTTGTAGTTGGATACCGCCGGCCTGTCTTTTTCATAGGGATCGATTTCCACATGGGGGATCTTCAGCCCTGCACCTCCGTCGTTGGCACCATCACCGTATTTCCAATTCGGATCGATAGTCTGTTTGACGTTCCATGCGGCGGACTTATCCCATGGCTCACGCTCTGCCTCGACCTTCTTGAAATCCGGGTGTGGGTTTCTCTGGATGTGCTTTTCGGCGTCGGCTCGAGACATGGTGAGTGTTGATGTTGAGAAGTGCTGCGTAGTGGGGTTGCGATTACGATGGAGGGGTTTGAAAAGCTGTCTGTTTGTGTTCTCTGGGTCAGCAGCTTCAATTAAGTATTTACTGTAGGTATTGAAAAACTTACCGACAATGGGGAATGCGAGATTTGTGTATTACAAGTCGCAGTTGCATGGTAAATGGATGGATGAATGTTCCATCACTAAGCCGAGTTCCACTTGCTCTTTTTCTCGAATCAAAAACGTCATTGCCACGACGAGGCCGGAATTGACCCCGCGTTACAGTTCCTCCTCCCCTTTTCTTATCGAACGATAAGGCGCAGCCAAGTGAGGGGCTAAATCATTCCCAAATAGGAACAATAATGCACAGGTACCTGGTTGGTGTATATGCTTGGGTCTATCTTTTACTTTGGATGCCAAATATCTAGAAATTTTGAGAGGAGACTTGAATTCCTTTGACACCTTTGACAGACGGAAAGATATACCGCTGAATCCACCAAAAAACCTCTTAATTCCTCATTTCCGCACTTCGGCCAAGACATACCCGTAGACCTATCCTCTTCGAAGTGGGGTAATACAGAATTGGTAATAGGAAAGGTTACAAACCATCTGATCCATCTCCGCCAGCTTTGAATACTCAATATACAGCTCAGAGTATTCCCTTGTCAAGAAGCATTTCAAAAGAATCCTTAAAGAACTCTCCATCATGGCTGGGGTTCAAACTTTCAAACTCGGGGACTGGAAGCTCCAGTCTGGACAGAGCATTCCGGATGCCGAGATAGCTTTCAAGACTGTTGGAGATCCAAAGTCACCTGCCATCATTTACCCTTCGTGGTATTCTGGCTGTGAGTCAAGCCGTTCCCTTGAAGAAGCAATGCTAATGTTTGGAAGCCATCGCGGACAATGAATGGCTCATCGGCGAAGATCATGTTCTGAACCCAAAGAAATACTTCATCGTCATCACTGCTCTCTTCGGGAATGGGCAGTCAACGTCTCCTTCAAACTCAAACATTCGTCCTTTCCCCAAGGTCACCTTCTTCGACAATGTGAGAGCTCAACACACTCTCGTGACAAAGCATCTTGGCATCACACATGCCAGAGCCGTCCTAGGATGGAGTATGGGAGCAGGCCAAACATATCAGTGGGCTACAAGCTATCCTGACTTCATGGATATAGTTGTGCCGTTCTGTGGAGCCGCAAAGACTTCATTGCATAATCAAGTCTTCCTCGAAGGTGTGAAATCCGCACTCCTCTCGGCTAAGAAGCATCCATCAGCAGGGTCTTGCGAGGATGGAGTTCTCCCGAAAGGAGAGGAGTATCGTACCTGGACTGCAGAAGAGAAGGATATCGGACTGAGAGCGTTTGGAAGAGTCTACGCTGGTTGGGGATTCAGCCAGGCTTTCTACCGTGAGAAGCTGTATGAAAGCGTTCTTGGCTTCAAGGACTTGGAGGACTTCATGAAGAATTTCTGGGAGAAGTGGGCTCTGTCCAAAGGTATACGCTCTTAAATGTTATGGCGACAAGTGCTGATTGCGTGCAGATCCTGAGAATCTGCTAGTGATGCTCTACACCTGGCAAGCTGGTGACTGTTCCAAACAAGAGCCATACAATGGAGATTTTAAAGCCGCAATGCAGGCAATCAAGGCAAAAGCTCTCGTTCTCCCCGGAAAGACAGACTTGTATTTCCCGTATGTAAAACCCCAGCTGAGACAAATTCAAAGTTAATAAAATCAGACCCGAGGACTCGGAAATCGAAGTTGCGAACATGAAAGATGGTGTGGGAATAATGATCCCCTTCCCAAGTATCTGGGGACATTGGGCTGGAGGCCCTGGAGACAGCAAGGGAGATGTCAAATGGCTTGATGATAAGCTTCGACAAGTCGGATTGGGAGACAGCAAGGATGAAGTTGACTGGCTCGCCGAGAAATTCGAAAAGACCGGAATTTGAAAGAGATGTAGTTGCGCGAGTTGACAAGGCACTTGCTGGACCATTTCCAGTTGCGCTTGGTTTCGAGACACTGTTGTGTCGTTGTATTTGAATTTATGAAAATATCATTTGATTTTTCCTGTACAAGATAGAAAGGGAATTTGTTTGACTGCAGTGAAATTTGTGAGGTGTGTTCAGATGGCTGACTCGGACCTGGGGTTGGTGTTGTGATTCGCCAGTTTGAAAGCAGGCCAGGCCAAGGAGCGGACGGGAGACTGAACTATGTCACGACCGTTATATTTGTGACTAAATGGAAGATACACACACACAAACTGTTACTACTGGTATTGACCAAGTTTGACTTGAATATAAGGAAGTGATCCTGGAAAACTTCCAGTCAGATTTGGTAGAATGTACTTGGTCACGTGGCCAAACAGGGGTTCAAAGCACCCCGCGCTAAAAGTTGAGAAGGTCATGAGCTTCAACCATCAACCTCAAACCGTCTACACTTTCAATCCGGCCTTGAGATCGGAATCGAAATGGCTAGCGAAGCTGCAGCAATGCCGGGCCCTTCCGGACAACCCATTCAACTGTCATTTCCACTCCCAAAGGCTCCAGATACCAGAATCCATCTCCAGCTCACGATCCAGGCAACCTCTATCCTTCTGTTCCTGACGACCGCTATGAATGGGGATACTTCAACTGTACCGCTAGGATCATTTGTTTACGCCCTTCCAGACGTAAGCCGTTCTCCACTTCCCTTGAAGTATTATTTGATAAGCTGACAGAGTATTAGAGGTTAAATCCTGGCCAAACTCTCTCCACCCCCCTCTATACCTACGAATCCTCTGTGGAGTTTACGACACGTCTTGCCAAACTTCTCGCGCGGAGAACAAAGAAGGCAGTTTACGTCGGAAACTCCATAAGCTTTGCTAGTGCTGGATTGGGTGGCACTGTTGAGGAGGAAATGGAAGGCTTCAAGAAGGTTGTGGAGGTTGTGATGGAGGAAGTCCAGAAGAGCGACTGAGGTTCGGTCAATGGCAGCTGAATGGATTGTGGGCATCTCGATCAACGAATATCCAGGGACTGTTGGGCAAAAGTCTTGGATTTTGAACACGGTTTCCACAACAGAAAAGCTTCAGTGCTGTGTATGTCTCATGGCTCCGGATCGACAGCTACTGCGGTATAACCACAAGCAGCAGGGGAATGACCTAGCAGTGATCCAACTCCGAATCGTTGAATTTCTAAGCTGTACAACGTCCAATATGCGGTAATGGCTAAGGAGGAAGATGCAGAACGCAGATTGTGGTACCTTCATCGAGGCTCATTCCGTTCCTCGTGTCACAAACTTCAATTTCAATCCTGTACGACTTGATAAATGCACGTCATCATGGAACCTTGTTGTGGGAGATCAACCTGCTGTGTGTGGGCTTCAGCAGTCTTACAGCCTCATGCTACCAAAGATGGGATTAACGGGACTACCAACTTGGTTTGTGAAATTGGATCAAGACATTTAAAGGCTTCAGGTCATGCAGCCATAGCACGGGAATGGGATTTGGTCAGATCATGTTCCTTTTGGGGAAACAGCAGTCATGTGAACATCTTCTCTGGGAACCAAGCTTCCCATGCCCTTCTGCAACATCTTCATGGTTGTACAAGCAGATTTGATCTTGCTAGCTGCATATCAGGAGCAGCAGGGAGTGCTGTAGTGATATGCGGCAAGTATCACTTCTCAGAACTGGGGATGCTTCTTCATGCAGAGTTGTTGGTGGATAGCTACATGATACTGTACTATCTGCTCAACTTGGGACAAATATCATGCCATGTTGAAATATTTCAAAATGTGACCTGGATCAAAGCCTGGTAGAAGATTTTGAAGGATAGTTAGGGGAGAGACAGATATCACAATAACTTGGGGCCCATCTCAAGGCCGTTCGTTGCCCACTATCTTCTAGTGCTAGAAAGGGGATGGCTGCTCGATCAGGGTTACCCAAACTGTCTCACATGCGTTCTTAATAATGCAGAAAGCAAAAGTGAACAAGTAATTCAACTATTCCCTCTTATTCGTCCTCTTATAAAGAATCATTTCTGCTGACGTTCACCCTTCAACCCGCCAATCTCGACTCGAGGCTGAGAGTGGTCCGTACCCTGAAAATCTTAGGAGGGGAGGCAAGGCGAAGGCGACAAAGGCAAGGCTCTAAAAAGTCAAACTCCAACCTCCCCACCAAAAATCGAAGCGACACCTCACTTTGCGAACAAGGAACGTGGGCGCACTGCACCGCAAGCAACCTCTTGAATCGCCGTCTTCCTTCACCTATCTCAACCTGCCACCTCTGGAAATCTCCAATCCGAATACCTTCGGCCGTCATATCAGACAGAATCGCGCGCTCCTGTGTGCGGCTACCTGCGACAGCCACCTCTTCACCCTGCAACCGGCAAACCACATTAGCAAACAACCCCACGATACGATTCCCGCAGCCACCACTGCGATCCTACCACACAACGCCCGCCGTTGTCAACCCCATACACTACACACTCTTTGCGATATTGGACCCTACTTGTGAGTTTAATCTTCACAAATTCTGCGCGCCTGAAGCGTTCGGCTTTGCGACGAATACTCCAGATTCTGGGCTGCGCTGACCACATCACCTTTGCCCTTCAATAGATGTCGACCTGCGAAATCTAATGTGCCACAAGTAAAGGGACATCTTGTGCGACCTTCCCAAGGCCATATCCATACCTGCCAGCGTACCTGCATATCGGGATCTTTTTGAACCACCACAGTAGAAGACTGACGGGGCTCTTGGAGGACGATCATGGCCTGGCAACCAGAACAAGAGCCATTGAGGCAACTCTCAGGATGTTTGAGAGACTCCCTGAGCGGGCATAACAAGACGGCTCAGAAGCAAGCTGAGATTGTAAGTGGAATACTACCTATATGTGCCAGGAGACGTTACGACGTTGTGCTCCCAGAAAGTAACATTTACTGATTTTGTGGCTGTTCCTATAGATGCTCGCTCAAGCCAAATCCTCTCCAGATATCAACAACTACCTCACGTATCTCTTCTCAAGCTCTCAAGCCCCTCCTGGTTTGAGCTACACGCCAGAGGAATACCATGCAGTTCGATCGGCCGCGGCTGTTATGCTGAAGAACAACATTCGGACTGGTTACAAGACCATTCCACAAGACAGTCTCACACTCGTCCGCTCATCAGTACCATTGGCCTTACAAGACAAGAACCCGTTAATACGAAGTTATGCCGGAAATGTTATCACGGAGATTGTCAGTCGTGGGGGGATTCTTGGCTGGCCACAATTACTTCCGGAATTACTGGCATTGATTGGCAACGACAGTGGTGCGGTCACTCTTGAGGCACAAGAGGGTGCAATGGCCGCTCTGGCTAAGGTTTGCGAGGACAACAAAAAGATCTTGGACAAGGAATACGGCGGACAGCGACCACTTGCCTTTATCATCCCAAAGCTGATCTCCTTTACGACAAATGAGAAGCCAAAGATTCGTTCGCTAGCCCTTGGAAGCATCAACGTCTTTATTCCCCAGAAGCCACAAGCTCTACTTGTATCTCTGGACGCTCTATTGAATTGCTTGTTCCAGTTAGCAAACGACCCATCGTCTGATGTTCGACGCCAAGTATGCCGAGCCTTCGTACAAATCGTTGAGATCAGACCTGACAAGATCTTGCCTCATATCGAAGGTCTTGTCGAGTACATGATTGCCCAACAACGGAAAATCGAAGACGAAGAGCTGGCTTGCGATGCGGCGGAGTTCTGGCTGACGGTGGGAGAGCATGGAGAATTGTGGAAATCCTTGGCACCTTACCTTCACAAGATCATTCCTGTCCTGTTGGAAAGCATGGTCTACAGTGAGGAGGATATCGCCATGCTAGAAGGTGGATCGAACGATGCCGACGAAGAAGATCGTGCAGAGGATATCAAGCCCAAATTCGCCAAAAGCAAGAGTGCGAGGACCATTGCGAACAGCGACGAAGAAGATGGAGCTGACCAAAACGGAAACTACCAAAAGTTGAACGGAATGGAAGATGAACTGAGCGACGGAGAGATCGAGGAATTCGACGACGATGACGATGCGAACCCAGAGGATCGCTGGAATCTGCGGAAATGCTCTGCTGCTGCTTTAGACGTTTTTGCGTCTGATTTCAAGGCACCAGTCTTTGAGACTATTCTACCATACCTCATGACCAACTTGAAGCACGAGGAATGGCAGTATAGAGAGGCTGCGGTGCTTGCCCTTGGAGCAGTTGCTGAAGGCTGTATCGACGTTGTAACGCCTCACCTCCCTGAGCTGGTCCCATACCTGATCTCACTCCTTAACGATTCTGAGCCCCTCGTTCGACAAATCACATGTTGGACTTTGGGAAGATACTCTTCTTGGGGCGCTAGTCTCAACACTCCTGCCCTACGAGCACAATACTTCGAGCCAATGATGGAGGGCATTCTGACGAAGATGCTAGATCAGAATAAGAGAGTCCAAGAGGCAGGTGCCTCAGCTTTCGCTCATCTCGAGGAGAAGGCAGGCGCCAGCATTACCCCTTACTGCGAGCCTATCATCCGTCAGTTTGTCCAGTGCTTCGAAAAATACAAGGACAGAAACATGTTCATCCTCTACGACTGCGTGCAGACGCTGGCCGAACATGTGGGCCATGGGCTTGCACAACCTCAACTGATAGATTTACTAATGCCCGCCTTGATTCACCGTTGGCACAAGGTTTCTGACCAGTCGCGAGAGCTCTTCCCGCTTCTCGAGTGTTTATCATACGTCGCGAGTGCCTTGGCGGAGTCTTTTGCTCCATTTGCGCAACCGGTGTTTGCTAGATGCATCCAGATCATCCACCAGAACTTGGAAGAGTACCTTGCCTCTGTCCACAATCCAATTTTAGACACACCCGACAAGGACTTTCTCGTAACGAGCTTGGACCTCCTGAGCGCTATAATCCAAGCATTGGAGGAAAAGCAGTCCACTGAGCTCGTATCCGGCTCCCAGCCACGCCTATTTGAGCTGCTCCAGTTCTGTATGGAGGATCCAGAGAACGATGTACGCCAATCATCATATGCGCTTCTCGGGGACTGTGCAAAGTATGTTTTCCCGGAACTAAAGCCTTTCCTGGGGACCTTGCTCCCGCTCCTGATCCAGCAGCTCGACCTGGACTCTATTCTCGATGAGCAGATCGAGACAGGCTTCAGCGTTATCAACAATGCATGCTGGTCTGCTGGCGAGATCGCCATCCAGTATGGCAAGGGAATGGAGCCCTACGTCCCGCAGCTTCTTGAGAGATACCTTGCAATCCTTGGAAATCCAGAGGTGCCAAAATCTGTCCTCGAAAATGCTGCGATTGCTCTCGGTCGACTGGGGCTGGAAAACTCTGATATCATGGCACCCCACTTGTCTACGTTCTCCGAGCCCTTCTTAAAGTGCATCAACAGCGTTGACTACACACTTGAGAAGGCGACCGCTTTCAAAGGTTTCTGTCTTGCTATTTTGCGAAATCCCCAGGCAATGGAGAAGGATCTAGCTAGATTCTTTACTGCTGTATCTCGGTACAAGTTGGAAGAGGCCTTCAAGACACCTCTGACAGCCGATTTGCAGCAGATTTTCCAGCTCGTAAGCTCTTTCCTCCCTCCTTCGCTGATACCAATGCTGACTTTTCCAGACGGTTAATCTCTACAAATCGCTTGTCCCTGACTTTGGTGTTTTCATCAGCAATCAGATCTCAGCGCCAGACGCCAACAACCTTCGAACGATATACAACCTGTAAATACGATCATACCAGTGGGCATTTCGGGAAACATTGCAACGATGGGGGCGCAACTTGGGATTTGATTGAGCGACTTTGATAACTTTGTTCTTTGTTTCACGAAGCCATGATATCATTTCGGTTGGTCAGTCAAAGCGACAGCAAAAAGAATTATGCATTGCGGTTTGGCATTCATTTAAAGCAAGCTGCTTGCTTGCTTGTTGAGGGACTGCAATGCGTGGCAGTCAGATAGGTAGACATATTGCTATGAAGAGATGAAGAGCGATGGCGGATTAGGGCAACTGGATGGATATCGCTGGCTGGATTACATGTCACGGGGGCATGTTGAGAGGCATGGATCCTGTGCCATTATCATGAAGGGTTGCACTTCAATCCTCTTTTGCTTGTTCTATGGAGCATTTCTGATAACTAGCTGGGCTGGTGGGTATGATGGGATGGGGTGGGTGACGAGATGAGCAATGGATGGATGGCTGGATATCAATCAGGATCGGAATTAGGTAGACAACAACAAACAACAACAATTAGGTAGCTAGATAGGTAGGTAGGTAGTTAGCAATGTCCTGCCCAGACAGCTCGGCATAAGATCATAAATGGATGGGGATATTCAGACACATGCCATGAGATCATTTCTCTCCTTACTTTAGTACTCGAGACTTCGTCAACTTTATGGAATTGCTTTGGGCAAAGGACGGCTCTACTCTATCATCTTGAATCTCGAACTATACCTCATCACCGATACCCCTTAAGTTTGCCTAATTGCTTCTCTTTTCGTCTATTGTTGAAGTTACATCACATCCGTTGTTGCAATCTCTTTCCACTTGCCCGAAGATCCAGAATACGAAAGATGAGGCTTTCAACACCTACCGATTTCTAGGTTAACCTTCAATCCCTAGACCAACAGCCCCAGAATGCATATCATACGATACACCCCCAAAGGAGCCAGAGCTTATCTCTAATAGGTCGCGGCGCATTCAAATCTCAGCCGCAACCCCCTCGCTCGCGTGTGCTCTCTCTCTATCTCTCATTTCTCATGATAGCCTCAATAGCCTCAAGACTTCCAAAGCCACTTCGAGCTAGAAAAGCAGAAACATACCATTATTAGAGTCTTGTAACGGTCCGTCGTGCCTCTTCACCGCCTTCATCACCCGTTTCGTTTCTTGAATAGTCCTTCTCTTGCGCCCGAACCATGCACTAGAAGTGGTAGTTTCGAACTCCCGATGGTAGTTGGGGTTTTAAGTAGGATCTAACAGCCGAGCAGAGCACAGTTGGCAACACGCTTTGTTCACTAAAACCTCCTCCCCGATATCCAGACATCCGGCTTAGTGGTGGGATAGGGATAGGGATTGTGGGGAATATGTTAGCTGCTCGGTAGTCGTCTGTAGAGGAGAGGATAACTGCACCAACGATTGACTTTGATTGGGGGTTTTACGATCGCGATGGGTTTAAGAGTGGGAACTAAGGAAGGCAAAGGTATCGTACGGAGGCTTCTCCAGTTCCCGGAACTACTCCGTAGGTAAGTAAGTTGAGAACGAAAACGAGTTTGAGTTCGCATTCAGTATTCGGAAGGCTAGAGGAGAAGAGACACCAAAACAAGCCACAGGCGTTGTACAGGGTAAGTGTGAGAGGTTTCTGGGTGATGATGATGATGATGATGATGATGATGATGACGGATGTTTTGTATGGTCGTCAGCACGACTATCCACAAAGTTCAGCGGTTGTCGATCAGCATTTGCTTAGACTTCACGTCGATTCCTGCTAGCTACTTGTAGAGGACTCGTGAAAATTCACATATTTGTTCCCCCAGAATGACTGAGTTGGTGAGTGCTCTGATGGCGAGGCTGTGATGCCGTGATGGTCTTGGAGGGTGTTGTTTCAACAGGAAGGAAGAGACGAGTGCAGATCATCAGCGTGAATCAAAAACGCTCCAGTGTTCTCCACGTCGGCGGCTGATATGAGAAGATTTCCATTCCTGTTCCCGACTAAAGTGTCTCACTAAACTAAGATTCTTGGACGCGGGTTGCAATGGGTTGGATCAGTCCCAAGTCCAACGCAGAAATCAAGCCAACCAAGCATCTTCACCGCTTTGGAAACCAAGGTACTGGATGACAAGGCACTGAGATCTCCTCTCCAAGACCAAACTATGATCAAATTAACTATTATCGATGGCTCGGTACATTGCTCCAACATGAGCCGTCTTGGGAATCGGTAGTCCCAAAAGGCAGAATGGGAAATGCCCACTGCTCGGGTTTTGAAGGTCTTGACTTCTTTTTTCCAGCCCTGTTTTTGGCACTGATTGGCATATTGTCTAAAATAGCCTTCGTGAAAGCATCCAATTCGAGCGTCTGTCCAGTTGAGAGCCGGCTGGTAGGCGAGCTACTGGCGATACTTTCTTTCTCCGTCGGATTGAACCCATCCACACTAGTTAGAAGTGTCTTATTCGTCTGGCTAAGAGCTTAAGTTTCTTGACCAGCTATCTTCTGCTTGGGAAGGTTGGGCATTTTGTTAGGGCTCTGGTGGAGCCGCTACGCAAACGCTTCAGATTCGGTCCCAGAATGGAAAGGAGAAGGTATCGGGCAGTGGAGGCTAAAAGTACATGCGACCGAAGTATACAGAGTATTTTCAGTAAATGTATTGTTTATCTTAGTCTTGCTACAGAGACAGTTCCTCGGGTGAAGTGGACTGTGGATTGTAGACAGGAGAGAAACACGTGGGCGGACGGGATAGATGGAAACTAAAAATAAACTTTGAAGAATACGAAAAGAGGCTGAGAGATGTCTCCATTTAATGGTTCGATGATTCTCATCCAGTCACTAGACTTTTCAAAGGCGGTGAAAGGGTTGTAGGTGCAGCACCTAGCTCCATCTAATCCGTAGATGTCTGTTGTGAATGGGAGACGTTGCGTCCCGGAGTGCACATCACTTCTCAGCCGCCGCCACCCTTTGCTCCCATGCTTCTGTGCATTGCATACCGGGCCGGTATTGGGACCTGTCAGGCGGTAAGATGTTGTGTTGAAGGATGGATTGTTCCTGTGCCACTTACCATCGGCCGTGACGGGAGGATCAAAAATACTCCTTACAGCCACATTCGAAGTTTACAAGGGGGAAATATTCACAACTGCTGCTGATGACGACGACGGCGCAGCTTGGTAAATGCTTGCTTGTTTCGAGAGGAGAACACGAAGTATCAGGAAAGCATCGCAAACTGAACCATCCATCAACCATGAAAGCACTTTGCCCAACGGAAAGACCGCAGCAGTCATGCCAGGGAGGTGAGATGGATTATGAGCAACGCGTCCCCGTAACTTTCTTGTCTTGGTAGGTCGATCTGAGAGAGAGCCTACGGTAGATGAAACGAAGGATCGGTATGCTTCGGTGAGGCGACGATAACGAGCCTGAGTATAGGGGGTCAGAATAAGCTCGGTAGGAGGGAATTTGTGGATAACTGAGGCAGTGATGATTGAACGAGTGGATGTCAACAACCCCATTGGGGGTCGGAAAATCTGGTTCCAACATTCAGGTATGTAACGCAGCGTTGCATTGCCAGGTATGGTAATCAAAGATGTACAGTAACAAAACCCCACTGCCTTACTCAGTCGCGCGCGGCACTTCGTCGGCGCTGCGCATTCTCGATGGCGTTGTGTGGCAGGTACGGAGTATGTAAATTGTCTTTTTCTTCGCCACGATGTAAGCAATTAGGTTTCTAGATCCGGAACGCGGAACTTCTTGTTACAGTAAAGGAAAACGAAAAGGAGCTTTAAACATGTTTGGTCTGACTACATACTCGATGCAGATCTTGCGGCTGGCTGAGGCCTGACTTTGACCCAATTGTGATATATTGCGTTTTTGAAAGGAAAGGTTGTTGGAAGTGTTGTGATTGGTAACGAAGGATAAGTAAACAGAGCACAGCCTCCCCCTTTGCCGTATTAGTAAATTGTCACAGCTGCGCCTTAAAATCGCTCTCCACTAGGAGAAGAGTATTTGGGGGACGAGAAGAAATCAATGGTAAGACAAAAGTGTAACAATAATAATCAGCACAGGCAGGTTGTCAGATGTTTGGACGAGACGAGGTAGAAATTGAGTGCATGCATGAGGAGAAGGATACTCGGCATCGACAACTTCAGTATTTCAACCATACTCGGCCGAAAGAAAGACAAATTGTTTCGTCATGAATTGCAAGACTGCGGCGTAGTCATAATTGTTCATTCTTGTAACTGACTGACTGTCTGTGTGTTGGAGTCAAGTTCATGAAAAGAGGTAAGTCATGATTACCCCGCAATGCCGAGTACAGTACCCTAGCCTTATCACCTGCATATGCACTTGTTTGGGAGGGATTTATCCTCTTCAATAACCCCATGAAGTCTTCCAAGGGCCTCTTGAGTTGGAGGGCCAAGGAGACAGTCAGTTCGGTCGGGTATCTTGACTTTCTTGACGCACACATCCTCAGCCACCCGCAAGTTGCAACACTCGCTCAGGTGTTTGAGATTGTGCCGTGTCTGGGGTGTTTGCTCTCGAGGCCTCGCGGCATCGATTCCTTTATGGATTAGGGGGTTTGGCAGTCGTTCGAATGCAGAAAGAGGTACCTCGGATGGGAGACGCGCTGCATTCAATATGACTTTGGACGAAGCAAGACTTTGACCGGGGGGGAAATAGCCCGCAAGGGCGGGTGATGACTTGAATGAAGGCTTCTGTCTCGCTGAGCATATTTTGAGTTCCACACTACACTTTTTTGCTCACCTTCTGGACCATCATTGGGGTTGAGCCATAAAGCAGTCAGTCAGTGATAGATAGATGATTATGAGGGGGTGTTCGTGCGTTGGGGGATAGACTCAGTCCATTTCATTCGGCCCGTGCAGCAGAGAGAAGCAAGGCCAGGACGATGTTTTGGGGTGGGTGGGATTTGGATTGGGGTTCTCATGGTTGCAGGGCAATGTGATAATATGATGAGTGCGTGCGGTGTGATGGAGATGTTTCTTGTTTCTATTTTTAAAAGGGAGCCGTTGAATGTGCCTGACAAGACCAGACGAGTGACCAGTGACCGACCACTCACCCTGCTGGATGGCCAAACACCCCGGGTGAAACGGGAAAGAGGTGAGAATGGGGAATGGGAGCTTCGCAAGCCGAGCAATTATATCCAGAGGGGATGACGCTTTCGACGGCTGAGGAGGTTGGGAGGGCAGAGTAGGAACACTAGCGGGGGGTAGTTGGAGCGAAAAGGGGGCAGTTGCGATGATATACTGGACGCCATGGTCTGAGTTCTGAGACATAGTAAAAGTTATCGTGGAAGTCTGATAGCCGGGAAGCATCGTGCGTTCTATATAAATTTATTTTTGTTTCTCAAGGTTTGAAGAGATAAGACCGTAACCCTGGGCTTATTCGCCAAAGAGCGACAGTGCTGCCGGTTTTTGGTGAAGAAATGCAAACCATACTGGCAATCAGCCACAGGGAAAACAGCTTCCGCTTCACTAAAGTCCCTCATGTGATGGATCTTAGGTTCGCGACTGCGATATGTTTCTGACCCGCGGATTCCGTCGTTCTGCGACTAGAACTACCTAGGTCTAGTCGGATGCTTCGGCACATCTAGGATATTTCCATGTCCTGCAAGAAATCCGGGAGCCATAATAGTACAATTCTGTACATACGTGATGATCTGGCGATTTTGTACAGTCAGCCTCCAAGTTCTGTTTTGTTGTCTAAGTACCGTTACTGTTCCTTATTGACTTGATGAAAGCACCGCACCTCCCGTCCCACCCCACCGGAAGCCACTCCAAAGTCAACATCGGGTGCGAGTCCAAAAATAAATAAGCTACGACGCTAAGAGCTTAGTGCCAAGGCTAGGTAGCTCCAGGTCCCGCTGCCACCATTCCGTCTCCTTGTCAATCGATCAATACAGCGCAGGCAGGAGTACAGTGCAATAATACATACAGTACAATTCAGTATATCCTTCGATCGCAAGGAGTCACGGAAAAATCACCACATGGAGAATAAAGCCGGTAGAGGGATATCCAGGATCGCTTGCCAATTCTCGACTCGACCTGCGCATCACCCGATGCTACCTACTCAAGTAGCTAGCCTTCCGTGGAGGTCTCACCGCCAATGAATGAATGAACTTGACGTGCGAATAGCTTCACACGACCGCCTCCAAGGATCGGCTAACTGCCTATTCTTATCTCTCTGGGACTAGCCTCGGTATGGTTTCGAAGGGATAAGGCCACGGTGCTACCGCCAAGCGGAGTCACCTCCAGGACAATTGGCTTGCTTGAGGTTGTTTGCCATGGTTGTGGAATGGAGGGACCCCTCGCCCAGCAAAGAAGTATGGAGGTCGCTGGGCCGAGGACTCGCCATTCGGACTCACCCAGGACTCCAGGAGGATGCGATGTACAGTACAGTCTTTCCTGCACGATGTCTGCGCCGGGACAGGGACAGATCCCGATGACAGCATGCTCCGCTTCCTTCCAGGGAGTCTCCCAGCCTCACTCAACACTGAGTCAAGAGCCAGCTCTCCAGCGGAAAGTTTCTGCAAGTACAGTCCACCGACCGTTTCATGTCACGAACTCCGAGATCTTGAACATCACATCACAGCACATCACAGCACATCAGAAAGCGCGAGGCTGGGACTGGGGTTCAAGGCTCCCTGCTCATACCCTGCTGTCTTCAACTAAGGTTAAAGCTGGCCCCTGCTTACGCTTAATCATGCCTCGATGTGTCCGAACCATGCTCGATGCTGGTCCAACCAGGAGAAGCTTAGCTGTGCTGCCGGCCCTCAAAGTGTCCTGCAGCCTGCAGATGCATCTTACTTACTTCCTTGGAGTCGGAGCACCTGCCTACCCAAAGGAGGGCTTGTGTCGTAGCTTTTTCACCGCCTTTAGCTCTTGTCGGCTGACCGCAACGTCTGATCTTGACTGGATTTTATCCAGATTTGGCATTGATAGCGCGAGAGAGGCGCTCATGATAGCAAACAAACATGCTAAAATTGTGCAAACATACTGTCTCTTCACATCTCCAGAATCTCCGCGGGAACCATTTGTTGTTGTTGTTAGTAGATCATGCAGCTTGACAAGCGACATCCATATGTCTACGATGCCCTGTCATCGTGGAAGACTAGGAAGGTTCAAGGTTCTTGTGCTCTGCTTCTTCTCCTTCTTCTCATGGCTTCTTTGCCCCACATTTCAAGCCCTAGTGCTTTTGTGGACTCAAAGTTCGTTTCCAAACGCAAATTGACTCCGGCCATCAACAGTTTTTCCGTCCGAAATTGGATACAAACCCGACGGCGCAGCCCAAGAGAGGCAGGTGGGCTTTGAGGCTCTTGCAAAGACCACTGTACCCCATTCTTGCCATCAAACAAGTTGACGGGCCGTATGCACGTTTTTGATGCCTCGGCATAATCATCCCTTGCCTCTTTGAAGGTCCCAAAATATCCACGGGAAAGGAGAGGACCATGAGATCAGATCTGACAGTTCTGTTCGGCGGTACTATTTGCATCGCTACGGTGGTTGGGTTTAGGAGCATCGCTGGCGAGTTTACAGCTTAGCCAGAGATGCTACGTTGTATTCATGGCCACCCGTAAGTTCAGTTCAGCAATTCTGCTTGGAAGCGCTCAAATCGCATTTCTCGGTCATGCCGCCGAACATTTTCCTAGTCTTCTAGAAGGTAAGTACCCCTAAATATAGCTCCGCCTTGCATTCGGCTCTCTGCGCCGACGCCGCAAGCTTGCCTCTAACTAGCAAGGGGTCGTTTTCATGCATGCATACGCACCTATCAGCAGCCAGCATTGCAGGAGAACTTTGGGTATTCAGGAGCATATGAAGGTAAATTATCTCAAAACGTGTTTACTGTTACTATGGTTCAGAGGCGAAAAGATGCCGCACCCAACAACAATTTGTCAGTCCAGTAGATTGATTGTCTTGGGTTTTGGTTTCGCTCATTAATCAGTGTACACTTGAGGCGGTGAGTAAGGGCCAGCTCTCAAAAAACAGCCTCAGATTTGCTGATGACGTCGAACTCCAATTTTTGAGAACGCTTTTGAAATCCCGAAATCCATTTTCGCTTCTCGCTCTCGCTGCACTCTACTTTTGTCCGCCTATGGAACTAGGACAGTGGTCAGGATCTAGCATTTAGTGGGAGGCTCACACCGTCACATTGAACTACTACAGTTGGGCCAGGATATTGAACCAAGTAACCGGATAACTACTTGCCCCGAACGTTTTCAGATGCGACCCCACACCAGCCAGTCAAGCCCAACTCTTTGGTGTCGGCATGAGAGCCCTTCGACCACCGATGAGATGAGCTGGCTGGCTGGAAATCATGCGACTGAGTGGTCAAAAAAGCTTAACACCCTTCCCTGCAACTGTCTCAGGCGACCCTCTTCCACCAGGTCCCTTGAAGAACGAAAGAATCACTCTTTCTGGGAAGGTGACGGTCTATCGAGAGCCCGGAAAGCCGAGCACAGTAATTGCTGAGTCAAGGTTATGGGGATTGTTTAGAGTTCTGAGGCTATTTTGCAGAGGTCCACCTATCGCTGCAATCTTGTCTTCCCTCAAAACTTCTCACTTGTACCGGGCACTCCCTCGCTTGGAACTGAGATGCATGGATTCAACTATCTCGGTCCAATAACGAGGAATATTATGAGTCCTGGACAAGGAGACGCTTTGGTGGACTTCCAAGTGGACGTGAAGTGGATTTGAAGTGAAATATCACACAACAGATCAGCACTTTGCAGGCTTGTCCCGGATGGGTATTCCCAAGCGGTTTTTAACATTTCACATCCCGCAGACAGGCTACCCGGATCCAACACACACATGAGTCGACCAATGACAACGAGAAGCGTCTCTGTAGAAGTCCCCACGAAGTCCCAAGATCCTGTGACGTTGAAACAGGTGGAGGGCGGTGCACTACTTCACCTTGGCTGCAGACAAAAATGGATACGGGAGGACTTCTTCTCCGTGCAGTGTGTGCACAGAGGGTGGTGAGGGTACTGGAGATGGACTGGTGCAAACAGGTGTCTTTCTTCGTTGCCCTGGGGGACCAGTTGTTCGACCGCAAATCCTTGCCCCTGACCCTGGGCGCATCATCCGCTTGGGCACCACCAGATGGGGAATGGCTCAAGAGGCGGAGTCAAGCGAGAAGCAAGGATCTGGACAACCTCTAAAGAATTTGAGAGCTTTTGAGGTTGCGTTGCGTTGCACAGGTATGCAAACTCCGTTAGGCCACGGCGACGGACTAGGCAGCAGAAACTGTGAGGCCATGGCTATGCTATGACACGCTGCCCATTCCAACGATGCTGTCCCAGTTTGCTTGGTCAACTAGGGAGCTCCTGGACCAGAAGGAGGATGGATACTCGACGCATTTGACTGGGCAGACAGCAAGATGACCTGAAATGCAAGAACTGACTACCTAGACAGCCGAGAGAGATCGAGTTGTCGTCGGAATGACAGACAGCAATAAGTCTGCACAAGCTATGCCCTCGATTCTGCCTTTAATGGGCAAGTAAACGCGGAAAGCCACGGCCACCAGCGTAATAAGTGGCCTGGCATGGCATGGCATGGCCCGCCAGGGTACTGTATGTAGGGCAGGCCAGCATGCTTTGGCGAGAAGTGTGCATACAGAATTGTTTTATTTTTGGAACACATACACACCACCAACCAACACCACCACCACTACCATCGAGTTTGCACTTGCACCGTGCCCAGCACACCCTCCTCTCTGCTCTGTCTGCAGTAGCTCCACTGACTTGTTGCTGCCCTGGCCTCCTTCCCGCCCTCACTCACTCGCCGCAAAACCCTGGTGTTACCTTATTCCGAGTACACATCCATCCGTCACATCGCCTACAGCGCCATAGCACAGCGCATCTTCTGATCTTCGCCGCCCCAGATCCGATGATGAAGCCAGGGCCCCAAGGACCCAAGCAACAACACACAACACAACAGCCAGCCAGCCAGTCAAGCTCACCCAAGCAGCTTTTGGCCACCAGGCACACCGCCCAGGGCTGTGACTGGATGTTTCTCAGTTCACTTTCCTCTTCAGGCAAATAACGTGGAGCTGCGATTACAGTAATACAACGCAACACAAACCCCCATACAGCTAATAAGTGGCTCTAGCGAGTCATCCCTCTTCCGCCCGTCTCATTCTTCTGTCAGATGCCTTCCCAGCCCAACGACGCTATGGTCTGCCCTGCCACGCTCTCAGTCGCTTCAAGATATCGCCGCTGGCCCTAGGGCGGGCTTGGATACCCCCTTTGCCTCTGTCTCTAACTTCCTTGAGCACTAGCCCGCCTCTCAAAGCTCCCTTCGTCATGTCAAACAGCCCCAAGATCGCCCCCAGGAATTCTGAATGTCTGAACTGAATTGAAACCGTGCTGGTAGCTCGGTAGCCCTTCGTCTACGGGCTCATGCCTCGCTCGCTGACCTACACCAGACAGACTCTCCAGGTACGCTTGCTGGCCTGCACCACCGTCTCTCGCGGCTGCTGCTAACCTCAACGCTACTCCTCGAACTCCACCTAACGTTACTCGCTCCAACTAGGCAAGGTGTTGACCAACCACCTATCCACCCTTCCGCCCTCCACCCAAGCTCCTCCTCGTCAATGCCGGTCCCTGCCAAAATGCCATTTCTATTATTTGTCTGATCTGATCTGATCTTCCCTGGCCTCCCCTCAGTCTCACCTCCCGCTGCTCAGTGACCCACCTCCCCTGACCTTCCCAATGCACTTCTTACAAGCGCTCTCCGCTGCCTCCGCCTTAGCCACACTCTCCAGACCTTTCCTCTCTCGGTGATTCTGCCACCACCACGCCTTTTCTATTAAGTTGCCCGCATCGCCAGCTCCAACATGTTTTTGCAGGATCATTGAAATCAGACAATTCAGCCCACAGCTCACCTCTTCCCTCCACCCACATTCGCTTTGTGCATCTATCCCTAGGAAGCCCTCGTTGGCTCCTGTCATTCGCTTTTGCGTTGCGTAGTCCTCACTCAGCCTTAGCCTACAGCAAGCCTTCGGAGGATATTATTCCTTTCGTAGCCTCGAATCACCCTTGTTGAACTACAGAGCACCTGTGTCACGATACCTTTCACTCCAGGCCTCCGGCTACAGCAATACAACCCCGAGTTCCATGCTTACTTGTCCCTGCCTCAGCCGATATACCATCGAGATCGGAGGACGGTTACATTGCCTTCAGCCGCTGCGCCATACTTAACTGGCTGTATTCACAGAAGACATCCCGGACTGCTCGTGCAGCCTTACCACACTCGCTCGACATTACATATACCCAAAAGCTTTGGGCTCATCAGATTTCTGGTATCTGATCTGCCTGTTACGACTTCTACACCATCCCCTCACCAGTCGATACCCGACTGAGCAACCTTAAGATCAGAAGTGTCGTCGACGGCTTTCACTCGTTCAAGCCTCGTCGTCTTCTATCTCCCCCCTTCAACCGTCTAAATGGCTGGCCCCGGTGGTGGACCTCCTCGTCGGAGGTATGTTGAACTATCTTCTGGTATTTACGTTCACTAACAAGAAATAGTCACACCAAATCCCGCAAAGGTTGCGAGACTTGCAAGCGAAGACATATCCGCTGTGACGAGAATTTCCCTCAATGGTAAGTCTAGTTTCCAGCCTTGTATCCAAGAGGGCATTGTTTGAACTCGAGTCTAATCTATCTTCAGCCGGAACTGTACCAAGCATAATTGCCGGTGTCCATACATGGACATGCCTGTACAAGAAGAAAGAGCTGCAACTCCTGAAAAAGCCGACCTCTTGTGGACTCCAGAGATCGAGGCAGAGATCGAACGTTGGCAACAAACAGGGAGCTTTCCGTTCCCAGATCTATACATCTACCCAGCCCCAGCACCTCAGTTCTTCTCTTTCGAGGATCTTCGCCTGATCCACCACGTCGCTTCTGTTTCTTCCGAATTGAACGCTCATGACGCCGGAAACTTCACTATCTGGACTCGTCAGATACCACTGTAAGTATTGAACGAGACTGAAACTTGTTCAGCGCAACCTTGCTAACCTACTGTCAGCTTTCTCAAAATCGGAACGGATTATTCCTTCGTTATGCACGCGTTGCTTGCGCTTAGTGCTACTCACTTGGCATGGTTGACAGATTGTCCACTCACCGCGAACATTGCTTACGAGCATCGAGGAATTGCTCTGAAGGGTTTGCATGAAGCTATTGGGGGATTCTCAAGACAGAACTCCGATGCTGTTCTCGCTGCGTCGCTCTTGCTTTCCTGGCAGGCAACGGAATGGTCGGTGAATCTGAGCTCATCTCAAGTTACACATACTGACTGGCAAACAGGCGTGGTTGGACCCAGTTGATGCATGGGACCTCTTCCGTATGTAGTGGAACTCCATGTGCTACCAAGGATGTAACTAACCAGTCGATAGGTCATTGATGCCATGCAGCCGTGGAAGAACGAGTCCCAGTTCGGCGACTTTATCGCAGAGCAGAGCACCTTCCCCACCGCACCTCCATCTCCAGGTCAGCAATACTCCTCTTGTTTTTTATTATCTTTGGAAAATCTTGTGGTGTCGTATGCATAGCAGTGCTAACACGTCGAATAGCTCCTGGTCACAAGAAACTCAGCAACCCACGGAAACAAGACTTGGATTCCTTACAACAGGCTTATGCGCAGCTCCAGAAGGTGGAAGCTCATTTGAAGGGGAATGGCGAGGATACCAAAGCTATTCAGCAGCTCATGAGTTTTGTCCGAGGCGTCCGAAAGGTGTCACCGAGCCATACCGCCGCTCAACGATTCGAGATGCTCAACCCTCTTCGAGCTTGGTTGTTCTGGCTTCCAGTTATGTTCTTGCAACAAACCCGAGGATCCCCATCCGCATTGGTCATACTAGCCCATTACTACACCGTGGCATTGGTAGTTGAGCCTCTATTCCCCGAGGTTGGAGCAGCATACTTTGGAAGTTTGTCTCTTTGTCCCATCGAAGAGATTGCAAGGCGACTGTTTTCGATCAACGTGTCCCAGTCTTCAGACTCGAATATGCAAACCCCTCTCCACCTCATGGAGTATCCTATCGATATGGTCTCTAAGTTTCGAAGTCGCATGGGCTGGGTTCAGCCTGAGAGAACTGCCTCGTTCCCTACCTTCCACGGGAACGAGTACAGCATGGGCGAGACATATCCCTCTGCGATATCCCTTTCGCCATACGGCAATCCAGCATTTACCTATTCCCAAGAGCACCTCATGACTATGCCACCTGATCCAATGTCTGCTTCAGCCATCAGCCCACTGGCTCTTGATCCATTTACCAACCACTACCTCGGAATTCCGTCTCCCAGCGGATTTGGTGGCTACCACAGTCCTGCCTCCTCGAACTTTGGAGAAGGATCCATAGTCTACAGCGACCAAGGGGACGATTTTGCTCTTTATGATGGACAGGGGGGCCCAGGCTCGAATTTCGGCGGGTTTGTGCTTCCGACCACCGTGTGGATATAAATTATCGGACGAAAGGATTTAACATCTCGCCCAGGACACCACCAGTCTTTAAGTTCGAACCGCAACAGCAACAGCAGATCAAATTTGAGCATGCCCACGAACAGGGCATATATCAGATGCCTCAACATCAGATCCCACACCTACCCAGCTTTCCTCCTCGCAATCCTTCTCGCGTACCCTCCCCGGCCGGTCACACTGGGAAAGGAAAAGAGCGCGAGAGTTAATTACTCCAGCCCCCACGAACCACAAGAGATCATACGGATCTCTCACCTAATCAACCTTGTTC
The DNA here is from genome assembly GCA_017366145.1 of Cadophora sp. M221. Classification (NCBI taxonomy): domain Eukaryota; kingdom Fungi; phylum Ascomycota; class Leotiomycetes; order Helotiales; family Ploettnerulaceae; genus Cadophora; species Cadophora sp. M221. Next base: position 101,969 of record JAFJYG010000007.1, on the reverse strand, counting down.
CACCACATTTTACGACTTTCCTTGAACACCTGTTTTTCTAACGGCTTTTACGACCCTTATGATGTCTTGTTATGATATTCTTGTACGAATACATACCCCACGGTCCTTACGAACTATATACCTCAGCATATGCATGGAAAAACGGAGTTTTGAAGGAAGAGCCTCGAGAGCTCATGGATTTTGACATATTTTTTGTTGGAAAATCAGATTTGCGGCGTTAAGACATAGCGGCTATCTGTAATGCGAATCTCGTGCGCATCGTTGATACACAACGAAGTTTTGTGTAGATTGAATCAAGAATTTTTCTTGAACTTGAGTGCCCACTTCATCTATTTTGCTGTCCGAGTGAGGATCTTGCGATTTTGACAGCTATGAAAATGTTAATAATGACACCACCTCTTGAGTGTAATCTGGCACTTGAATTAATCACACAAATTTCTCAAAATTCAAGTATGGGGACTGACCACAATTCGCTGCAACTATCGGCCTCATTCATAATAATCCTGAAACGATTAAGAGATTCATGATCTACATCACATCCCTATAGCAAACCGAAGACAAATTTCTCCCGGTCATCTAACCATGTTCTTTGCCCTTACATTACTCTTGCACTAGGGCCACCTATATGAAGCAGCAACACCCTAATATATGACTTCATCTCAAAGTGCGACTTTTCTGTATATCCATTTATCCGTACTCCACTATGAGCTGCTTGTTTGTTTTCAACGGCCCTCGGTTCTGACCGCCTTCGATGCCAAGACAGCCTCCGGGAGGTTGGTTCCCACTAACCCTGCCAAAACAAATCCACATTTGGATTATGAGATCAAATGCACGTAAACTCTTCTACGGTATTAGAAGCCGTAGCCGCCCGTTATAGCCGACTAAGTACCATATCCCAGCTTCCTGGCCTGGTAAGGTGCTATCTTAGCCTTCATAACTTTTTATTCACAATCACGTGGATCTTGTGATTGCCAAGCTTTTATGAAGACAGACGCCAATTGCCAATCGCCATCGCGTCCAGCTTTGTAAGTGGGAGCTTCGTCAAGGCGAGCTTCAATATTTGGAGCTTCAGCCCACATTCAAAACAACAGCTGTCAAAATGTCTGGCGGTTGGAACACAAGCAAGTTACCTTCCTCTGCAATACTCTACCTATACTAATACCTCAACAGTTGAATCAGATGCTGTTCGTACCTGCAGTCGACTTATTTATAATTTCCTATCCAACTGACATATCCTAGGGTGTCTTCACCTTCCTGCTCGACAACCTTGGAGTCAAAGATGTGCAGTTCGAGGAGATGATCACGCTCGATGCCGACTACCTGCGCCAACTCGGTCCAGTCTACGGAGTCATCTTCCTCTTCAAATACCCCACGGGCGAGAAAGCGAACGTAGACGGCACTCCAAAGGACGGACAATACGACCATGCCGCCGCCGAGAATCTCTTCTTCGCCGCGCAAACCATACAAAACGCCTGCGGTACCCAAGCCTTGCTCTCAGTGCTCCTGAACAAAACGGGCGAGATCGATGTCGGCACGCCATTGAAGGACTTCAAGGAGTTCACGGCGGGCTTTCCAGCGGAGTTCAGAGGGGAATGTCTCAGCAACAGTGAGTTGATTCGGGATGTGCATAATAGCTTTGCGAAGAGCAGTCCGTTTGTGGATGAGACGCAGAGGACGGCTACGGACGACGACGATGTCTACCATTTCATTGCCTATACCCCGATCAACGGCGTCCTCTACGAGCTGGACGGTTTACAACCGGCGCCTATCGCACATGGTGCAAGCACATTCGAGGAGTTCCCAGAGAAGGTCATCCCGGTTCTGCAGAGGCGGATTGGTCGATATCCTGCGCATGAGATTAGATTCAACTTGCTCGCTATGGTTAGGGATCTGAGAATCAGGGCTAGGGAGGTTGGTGATGAGGAGATGCTTTACAGAGAGGAGCAGAAGAGGAGTGATTGGCAGTTCGAGAATGCGCTGAGGAGACACAACTTTGTGGGCTTTGCTGGCGAGGTGCTGAAGGGTGTTATTGCGGATAAGTTGAAGGAGGGACCGGACGCTTATGCCAAGTGGGTTGATGATGCAAAGAAGAAGACTAAGGAGAGATCGGAGGATCGTAAGAAGAAAGGTGGTGCGGCGGATAAGGACGAGGAGATGGAAGGATGATGTGCTCTGGGATGGGAAGAATAATACAGCTTGTTAGGAAATGCTGCGGCGCATTGAGATATCATGGATCTGAGGTTTCTGGGATGCATTACGAGGCGTTGGAGAAACTCAGATTAGGAGCGGCGTGGGTGAAGGGTTGCAATTCGGCTGCTGTGATATACTCACATAGACTAGAGATACCAAGACACTTCATGAAAACTGCCTACCTACCTTGCCTTGGATCCTCGTCCCGGGTTGCATCTGATTTCACAAGGAATCCCTTCCTTGCATACATTGTCTGAACTTGTATACTTCGGGCAATTGCTCACCTTCTATACGCTGGGAGCTGTTGCAGACGCTCCCAAATGCTTGTGCCGCCCGTCCAAGGATATAAGTACTACAACGGTATTACTATTCAAGTAAGAAATGTTCAGCGAGCAGATATATCCCATACCTAAATCCAAGCCTGCCCAATAGTCAAGAATCAAATTGGAACCCCCACGCCCGGTTTAGAGAGCCCAGGAGAAACTGCTGATGATTGCATGTGCGAGGAGGGGAGCAGCTCTCGAAGCTCTCGAAGCTCTCGAAGCTCTCGTGCGTTGGGCGCGCCAGATGCGTTGCGTGCGTTGCGTGCGTGCGAGCATCTCCCATCTGGCATCTCGAGTTTCTTCTCAAAGTGAAATCTTCTTGCAGTGCGACGTGCAACAAAAAATATACAGATTTCTCAAATAGGACGACACGTGACTCGATTTACAAGTACACCAGCGGGAATCTCAACTTCTAAAAGTCCTATAGGTGTACAATTAATTAATCTACCAGACACCAGAGCATGCATTCCATTCTATTGATACCTTCTGGGTATTTTGAGTTATCGAATAGTTGCAGCAGTGAAGAATGCCAGAATATAATGTCAAGTGATCATAGACCCCCAAAACCCCCCTCACCTCTTCCTCCTTCCATCGCTCATTACCAAACATTACGCAATACAAACACAGATTGAAGGAGGTCAACTTGATTCATCCTGTGAGGCTCCTCAGCAAGTCAAACAGCTTACCACTCATGAGTTGAGACCGGCTACGGCGTGAATACTCGAATTGTAGTCGTTGAAACAGAGCTTGATACATCTGATGGCGGCTTTTGAAACTCGCACTGCTATTCTGCTGCGTGCTGTACTGCCACAAAGCAAGGGCACATTTCGATACTTCTGGACTGGGTACATACACATCGGTATTCTGCTTGAAACATTTGACAAAATCACAACCACTTAATTACCGGCCCAACTTCACTTTGGATTTATTTGTTTGCATTACTAAGTTTCGCCTCGCAAGCATCAATCAGCAGGCTGCACCTGTTCCTCTACGTATCACTTGCTCCAGCTGGGAACGGCGGTGCATGATTGTGTGACGCCACACTTCGCTGCACCGCAGCCAACGATCCCTGTGCTGTGCCAGTTGCAGTGCAGTCGTCAGTACCAGCCAGTCCCAGTCTAGCCCGGCCATTTGACTTGAGCATCCGATCACTTCCTCTCCACCTCCACCCACCTTACACTACTTACTCCCTCGCTCCTCTCTCCCTCCCAAACAAATCCATCCCAACAACCTCATTGTCGTCCACCGCAATCCACCCATCGTCGAAGAGGATTGATCTCTGACTCGCTGGCCGAGAACGCCGGTACGCAGTATACATCGAGGCAGGAAACACTCGAATCCAAGGAAGGCAGACGACCGACGGCTAGTGCGATAAGCAGAAGACAAGAGAGGGACGATCCAGCAACGAACGAACGAACGAACGATGGAGGTCCCGCGGGGGATACACACGACGCTCAAGACTTCTCACATAACGACGCCCACGCCGACAGTCCTCTCTGCCGTGGCCGCCGATGCCCAAGCAAAGATCCAAGCCTTCCTCGCCCGCCAGACGACGACCTTCCAGCCGACCGACAGCGAGGTCCGCGTGCAGCGCAATGATTCAACCATCAATGGCGTCATGATAGGGCTGCTGAGCTCCTTTGGCAGCGCCATCTTCATCGCCCTCATTTTCTTTATTGTGTACTTCTTCAGGTATACGAGCAGTGGTCGCATCTTCCTGGATCGGATTGGGAGGCCTGGAGAATATGATGACGAACAAGCTTATGCGAGGGAGGAGGCCGAGGCACTAGAGGAAATGGATGATTTACAACGGACGGAATATTTCAGGGCTAAAGGTACATTCATGCAAGGCTTGTTGGAGGGGCGAAGTTGTGTGTGAGATGCAAGTGCTAACTTGGTGGCTACAGCATTCATTCAAGCGAATCCTCCAGACTCTTTACCGACCGATATCTCATTATCTCAGTACCTAGCAATTCAAGAAAAGGGCGTCTCGGCATGGGAGTTTGAACCGGAATTAGAAATCGCGAACTGCTTTGTGGAAGGGAGGACGGAGATTGAGTTCTTTGACTCGGAATGCTCGACGCTGACGAATCTGCCGATACCCAAGCAGAATGAGGTTTATTACTGGGAATCAAAGATATATGATAAGCCAGAGTCGACTCTGATCAGTATAGGTGTGGCTACGAAGCCATATCCGCTATTCAGATTACCAGGTAGGGGATCTTGTGCTCTCGGTGCATTAATCCGAGGCTAATCAGTTCATAGGCTGGCATAGGTATTCCGTTGCATACACATCCACTGGGCATCGAAGATATAACCAACCTTTCAGCGGGCCAACTTATGGACCGCAATTCGTACAAGGAGATGTTATCGGAGTTGGATATCGCCCTAGAACAGGCACGATATTCTTCACACGAAACGGCAAGAAGTTGGAAGATGTTGCCCATGGCCTCAAATCCCAGAACCTGTTCCCTGCAGTCGGTGCAAATGGGCCCTGTTCTGTGCATGTCAACTTTGGACAGTCAGGATTTGTCTTTATCGAAGCAAATGTGAAGAAGTGGGGCCTCGCACCGATGACAGGAAGCCTTGCCCCACCTCCTCCATATGGAAGTGAGCAGGGGAGCATTCTGCTTGAGGCTGGACGAGAGGGAGCGCAAAGTAGTCATGGGCATTATCCAGATGCAAGACATGGACGGACGAGGAGTGGCAATTTTAGACATGGCCCTCCTACAAGTCCGGGACCTGTTCGTTCACCTACGGATATCTCACTCGCCCACCTCACGCATATTCCTTCAAATGACGAGCCAGGAGAGTCTAGTGCCGCAGCAGCAGGTAGTGGCCCAGAAGCAGCAACCACTATAGTTTCAAACGTTGGGTTGGGTGTTTCTGAAGCACCTCCCGAATACACCAGCCCTCACCAATCCAACGCCAATAGCCCAAGAGGAAGCGTAGACAGCGAACGAGCTCCCTTAATAAGGCGGAAGAGCACCCCACCTCCAATCCCCAGCTACAACGACACTGTAGCCGAGGACCGAGCCAGGGAAAGAGCTCAGAGTCAAAGCCACCGAGATCGAAGCAACAGTCATCGAGCACAAAACGGGACATCTGGATCTAGATCATGACGATAGCGAACGAGCAAGCAATCAAGCATCTGAGCAGCAAACTAATTGGGTACGGCCTCTGATATGGGTACGATATGGACTTGTATGGTGTTCAGGGTCGTCGACTTTGGCCTTAACAGCAGTGGACTTTTTTCCTTTTGTTTTGTTTTTGGTTTAAGCGGGAAGGGAGGGATAACATCTTTATTAGTGGGTGTGTTGCAGCGTGTCTTTTGTCGTTTTGGTTTTTGCTTGTTTGTTGAGGGAAACAGGGGTGGATATCTCGCCGTTCATTATCCTGAGTTGAACTGAAGACTTGGTTTGGGCGTTTGGGGCGTTGCAATGTAAATTGCACAGCACGGGATTCGACATCCTACAGGAACATCTTTTATATCTTTTTATCATGAGCGGGGTCGTAGGATAGCGACTGAGGCGAAGGAGCGCGGAGTAGTGGAGGAGAGTTGGTGTGGTTGTTTCAAAGAGTGAGCGAGGAGTTGGGGATAAGAATGTGTGAGCTTAAATCCAAAAGTTGTAGGAGATGAAATGAGCCTAGGAGGAGAGAAGAGAATTGATAGGGCTGAGTTGAGATTAACGGAGCGGAAATGACGGGAGGTACTGGATGGATGGATGTAGCATAGTAGAAAGTGGATACACGCACAAAGACAATGAGAGATTCTGTTCTTTTGTAGATGCCTTTTGCATCCTTGATTTCCCTCTTGTTGATTTGATTTTGATGTTCTACCTGTCGGGCTGTCTGTCAGTTTCTCCTTTGCTTTCCTCGATCGAAACATCAAAGCTGGATTAATTCTTCTTTTGGTCGTCACTTTACTTGGTGCTATTGAGATTTGTTCAAGTCAACTTCAGATAGGGTATAGGTATTTCTACCCCTACCTTTCTCGTTTTACCATCAAAGCCAGTTGGTCTTGGTTATATCTTTGCATTCAACTCAACAGCAACGAACTTCATCTTAAACAGACTCGTTCCTGCTCAAAGAAGAGGTGATGAACTAAGGCAGGCACTTGCCCTGGTCTCGAGACCATTCATCCAATCATCCTTTCCTTTCCCACATCCTCCACTAGCAATTTGTCTTTTTCGGTCCTGGGAGGGAAGTTGCGTTTAAAAGCACGGTTCAGTTGACATGGTCCTTTCTCAAAGTTTCTATGCCTTCGTCCTGTCTTTTTCACCTTCCTCTCTACAACGGCTTCGGCTTCTTACCACCCAACGACCCCTCCGCTGGGCCGCCTTGAAGTTTCGGTGGCTGAGCTTGCCCTCTTTGCGGAGGTTTATTTATTTTTGAGTTGAATTGCTTCTTTTTCTGCTGTTTTATCCCCATCATGTTTGGTGTGATCTTGCTTTTCGCTGTGCTATTGTCTCCTTCGCCATCTATTCTTCGGTGGAGTAGGCTTTTTTTCAGGGTATCCCAGGGGGAAACACCCTGGGTTCTAAATTGAACTTGTAAGCCGGAAAGAGTCTCACGCAATTGGAACTTCCACTGAGCAAACTTGTTATAGACATACTGTATGTCGGCTTTAAGTGCTTACAGAAGGGACGCTCTTTTATTTGTCTTCTTTCCTACCACAGCAGTTGCCACGCACACGCCCAAGTTGAAGGTCTTCGGGCCCGCGTAAAGGAAACTTGCCTATGAAAGCCGAGCATGGGAAGTCTTACTTCTATTCTCAAAGATGATACGATATAGCACATTTCATTCGCATGCAAGGACGTCTATTAAGGGGAGTGGCATGATCTTGAATTCATCAGTCTCTGTTATCATAAATAAGCAATCTGAAACCACCCAACACAAGGAACACCGCAAGACCAGCTCGCCTCTGTTCTCGAACCCCCAGTTCAATCTTTAACATATAGCACTGAAAGAACAACTCTCCCAACTAGTAGTTCGCTTCCCATGGATCATAGTCATGTCCATACTCGTCTGCGTCCTCTACTAGTCCTGCCGCCAGGTCGGCCTCGAACTGCTCTCTCGCCAGTCTGGCGTCCTCTGCCTCTTCCTCCAGTTCCGCACTGCAGTCTTTAGCGACTGGGGAAGGGTCGTGCACCCGAAATATCTGCCACTTCTGCCTTGACTGCGCTCTCTTCACCAACTCCGGCTGACGGAACTTGGCCAACTTCTTCTTCCAAACAGTGCTCCATCTCTGATGCTTGGTTCTCACATTCAGTCGTTGGTTGGGATGGTTTCTCTTTCTGAAGTTCTCTCCGTACCCGTCGTCCTGCTCTTTCTGTCGAAGACGCATTTGGGTATACTCGGCCGCGGCTTTCTTCTGCATAGCTCTCGCCTCGCTGTTCTGGAGACGAGCCAGGACGACTTCTGGGTCTTCGTCGTGGTCATATACTCTTGCGTCCTCTGGCTTTCGTTTGTAATCCCACATGTACTTGTTATTGATGTAGTCTGCAAGCACCGCCTGGCTGCCCCATGCTATCTTCCCATCCTCGCGGATCTCTTCCAAGCTCTGGTGCTCCCAGTCTAGCGGCTCGCGCTGCTCCAACTGGCCACTCGTAACTGCGAGACGGGCGAGTGGTTTTCCGGAGAAGTACTTGAATGGGACGGGGTTGGTGGGATGAAGAAACGCAAAGTCCAAAGCTGGGAGCGGTAGCTGGGAGGCAGGCTTTGGTGGTGATGAAGCTGGAGATTGTGTCGAGAAAAATGGAGACGGTGACGAGGAAGCTAGGGATGGTGGTGGTGGCGGAGGGAGAGGAGGAGAGGAGTGTCGATCACCGCCCTGCTCTTTTCCTGGCTCTCTCTCCGGCGAATGAGAGCGAAGCGCAGGAGGCAAGACAGGGACGGCGAGAGGAGAGGGAGGAAGAGGAGAAGAGAGTCGCTTCGAACGTGTGCCATACCGATGAGTGGTAGGCTTTCGTTGAGCAGGAGCAGGAGTGGCTTTTGCCCTCTTTGCCTTGGGTTGAGGTGCTTCGTTCTCGTTCTCGATCTCCGAGGCCTTTCGCTTGCTGGTCTTAGTGGTGGTCTTGCTCGCTGTTGGGGGAACGGGAGCTCGGACAGCCTTTGGCTTTGGAGCAGGCTTTGCCTTCGTGGCAGCTTTCTTCTTGGTGATGCCGACTGGCTTCGACGTCTTTGCTGCTGGCGCTGGCGCTGGTGCTGGTTCTTGCTTTCTTCCGCTTTGTCGCAGCTTTGGGGCTGCCATTGATCTGGTGCGAGCCATTGCTGGTGATGTGATGAGAGGAAGAGAGGTTGTTGGTGGTGAGATGAGTGAGAGAGAGGGAGAGAGGGGATGTCTGATGAATGTGGAGAGGAGAAGAAGTTTGTTTGTGAGTTGGATGGTGGACAGAAGTCGTTGCGTTGCGAATCGATCTTGATGTTGTGATGAAAATCGTTGCTGAGTCTGTAACTAAGAAGTAAAAAGCAGAAGCAGAAAAGACGAAGATAGTTGAGGAATGAAGATACTCTTGTACTTCTGTCTCTCATTCTATTTACAATGGGAAGGTATTCGTCGATGGATGCTGCTATTGTGCTTCGCGAACGTTGCGCGTTGCTATTGTCGGGAAAAGGGGTGGCCTCGCTTAATTTTTGGGTCGTGAGCCCTTCCTATTCACTCCATTTTGGGCGCTGCGTTGCTGTCACCACCCGCGCGTGACTTCTGTGACGTCGGATGAGCGTGGTAGTTGGGTAGGTGAATTTGGGGAAGTGTATGTTGACTTTGAAATGAGGAGAGCGAGCGGAAGATTTTCGGGTGGTTGTTGGATTTGGGATTTGTGCTTGTTGGTGTTCTTTACTCACTTCTACATTGGGGATTGTGGTCGAGAACACTATTTTGACTTCGGATCATCCTTATCATACCAAATCTTTCTGATAGCTTGTTAATTGTAAGTATAAGTAAAACTACGTTATGCAGAGTGGATTCCTGATGAGTGATAGTCGTGGATGGTATGGGTATGTTACTATAATTTCCATCCAGGCAAAGCAGGATATTGTCTTTTGCTAGATGTGATAAAATACATGACTTAAATCTTGAAGTAAAATAATCAGATCTAGAAAGGGATGTAGAAGGGATTAGTAAGTTGGAAGACTTGGTGGGGGTTGCATCTGATACTGGCTAGTAAATGTCTAGGTCTTGACAAACATAGCCTGGATATCCAAGGGAAGATAGAAGGGATTGATCTGAAAATATATGTTGATGAACCTAGAATTCCCTTTAGATGAGGCGATCCCCAGATATTATTAAGCTGATGTCTATCATTTCAGTCCTATCATGCAAAGAAACATGAAATAAATACTCGGGATTCAAAAACAGATTCATGGACTATTCGATAATCATGGAAACAAGATGATGACTTCCATCTTCACCGTCAAGAAGTATATATCATCAACTTCAAACTCACCAAAACAAAGTCCCTAATCTCAAAACTCGTCCACCACAAACCCCTATCCTCAACCATCCTAAAACATACTTACAAACCCCTCAACACTGCCTCATCCCCTCCAGATAATCAAAATATCCCCACCAGTACCGCTCTCACCAGATACAGATCCCTCTCACTAAACTTTATCTTTCCCCCCAAAGAAAAGCATGAACACTATTTCTGTGGTTCCCTTAGTTCATTTCATACAATAAATCTCTCTATCCCTTGTATTATTATTTCACGAAACTGGGAGCGGATACCTCACAGCACTAAAGGTGCATAGAGCGCTGAGATTGCTGAATACGGCGAGGGAATTGAAATCTTTACTCCGAGAGGGAGAGCTCTTCTGAAATGAACCGTATGAAGCAGATTTCCAGCCTGTCTTTTCATAATGACTTGTAATGAAATCCATGCTTGGATTTAAAGCCATGTATGCTCTTGAATTCCCAGATTTATGACATCGTCCTCGGCGAAACCTAGTCTATTCACAGACATAAAAAGGCATGTAAAATGTGGATTACAACTTCCTCATATCTGTCCCACTCGGATATCTTGATTGAATATCTGTAAAAAGTATAAAAAAAAAGTCATCTCAAAGCAAGTCAAAGCGAGAAAGTACATCTTTGACAGTTTCTTCATTTGCATGGCTGCTCTAGGACCACATCAGAGACCCAACGTATCCATCCATACCATCCATTTCTAAAAGGCCTCCATTCATAGGCATCATGTAACCCATCCATCCATCCATAAAATCCACACCGTTACAATGTGCAAGCACGCAGACCTTCCTTTAATGTGACTCCTGTCCATGATACCGACCCTCATATCATTAAATTCGCGAAGAAAAAACGCCAATCCATCCATAGTAAACAATCAGAACGCCTCGCTTTAATTCAGTACACCAATCCATCCATCCATCCGTGTAAAACACCCACCCAATCCATTTATACCAGAACGCCTCCACATGCAGTTGATTTAGAAGTAGAACGATTGACCAGGGTGAGAGACGATAATTTCGCAACCCAGGCCGGCCTCCTCCTCCAGCTTGAGAAGCTCACGACGGATGATGTCTATAGCTGGTGGTCCGTCATCGAGATTCTCCTTGACGTGTATGATGACGACTTTGAGACCTTTCAATGGGCGGAATGATCTTCTAAGTACAACCGGCTCCTCTGTATTGATAGGTGGTGGTCCATCCCCTCCAGAGGCATTTGATACGGCATTGCGTCTTCTGGTGTAACCTGGAGCACGCTTCATGATGGGATAAGCAACTCCCTTTGGGGGGCTGCCAGGGGGACTCTCGAAATTCGGAGGCGATTGTTGGCGGGGAGCCTTTGATTGCCGATTTTCGGGGGAAGCTGACGAGCCACCGCCATTTCTGTTTCTCTTTCTCTTGGGAGAAGTGAAATTGTTGTCCGCATCACTAATGCTACTACCACCACCGTTTCTACTGACATAACCCGCCAACACCTGCAGCTCTTGGATCAAGAACGAAGGCTTCATATGTCCGAAGAGCAGTTCGTCATCTCGACTATTATCATAGGAGCACTCGATGAAGATTCCTGTGAGTTGTCCGGACGCGATCTTTGGTGCAGCTTCAGACCACTTCAGCATGGTTAGCACTGCGTTGCATAAAGTTCTGAGATCTTGAAGCTCGCTTCTCAAAAGATGTTTCCGCCTCCAATCTCAAACCTCGGAGGAAAAGAGGGAAGATTTGTACATACCACTAAGCGATTTCTAGGAGACAAAGAAACCGAGTCAGGCTCAACGTCTCCGAATATCAGAACCTCCTTTCCAGTTGCAGAGTCTCTAATGAAGAAAACCGAGCTGTTATAAACAGACTTTTCAGGTAGACTTGTTGCGACAGTTATTCTTGGCATGCCTGGCTCAAGATTGGTTGATGTATTCGGATTGCTTCGTTGTATCTGAATATTTGAAGTCGGTGGGGCCAGTCGAGATCTCTCTGCAGCCGAGGGAGATAGCGAGGGTGAGGATCCACGGCGGGCGTTATTCTCAATGCAAGTACCATGACTGATGCTCTTAGTCTTAACACCTAAGCCAGAAGCGATTTCGACATAGTCCTTGTTGTCTCCTTGACCAGCAGCGGGAGATCCTCCTTCCACCAATCGAATGTAACTGATCATAGCTGCTCCGTTGTTCTCGTCGGTCAGGTTAGGCCAGATGCGACTATTGAAGATGTGTGACTTGAGTAAATCGATTGTCTCGGGTGTACCAGCGAAGAGCTTCTGGCGAGTAAAACCAGGAGTAGCAGTATTGACGATGGCACCCATAATATGATCGACTGCGGAGGACTAGGAGTTAGCAGGACTTTCTAACACCGGTCACGAGAAATCCACAAGACTTGTCTGAGGAGAAACAGATCTTAAGTTCCCGATATATGCCGAGAAGGTAAGAAGAGCCTCGAGAAACTCACTGTGAGGATGTGTAATGAGTACAGTATCGATCAGTTCTTGATAGATGTATTTTGCATTTGCCTTTGGGGAGATTTTGGGGATCTCGAGTCCTTCAAAAGGTCCATTGATCAGAGTAACAGGGGATCTGGCACCATCGCGGGATGATTGTCCATCTGCGAATGGTCTATTTTGTTTGTGGTTGCTGAGGACTCGTGCAATTGCAGCGAGACCTACTCCTCCGTCAACTTGCAAAACGCTTCCTTTCTTCCACTAGAAAAACGTCAGTTCTGTTTGTGCGCAATTGACCATAAGTCCAAGGAAAGTCTTCTGCGCTATCTTGTGAGGAAAGGATTGTAGTAACTTACGCCCGAAGCTGTGGAGCGAACCAAGAGAGCCGTGACATTGTCTTCGAAGGGACCACCACCTGAACCCTGCAGATGGCCGGCAATGTTAGCTTTGATCTCTCAAGTATCTCGTTATCTCAGAAGCAGAAGCCGAAAAGGCCTCCATCGTCGTTTCCAATCCCCAAGCAACAGAGCATAGCGAGCTCTTAGAATTGCACACGTGAGAGACTAGAGGTGGTCCCGATGTGATGGCAACTGCAAAACAAATGGCATTGTGCTGAAATCCGAAGCCAAGGGGGAAAAGGAAGAGATGGGCGCCTTGATGTAAGACACCCATGCAGGTAGCCAGCAAGCAGCTGGTGAAGCTGAGCTGAGCTTAGCTGACGCGACGATCTGTGCTGTGCTGGAGGGAGGGAAGGAGCATTAGAGAAAGGTAGCATGCGTACCAAAACAATGACCTGCAACGCAGGCTTCTCCTTCTCATTCCCCGTAACCCCCATTACACTTCCAGCGGCAGGTTTGCAGGTTTGTCGGTATTGCGACGCTCTCGATGAGCTAGAACAAATGAATTAAATGAGTGAATGAATGGATGGATGGGGCGACGAGAACAATGCCTTTGAGGCGGAGGGTCGAGGCTTGTGCTTTGATGCAAAGTCCCGAAGGTTGTGTAACTTGAGATGTGTAAAGGTTGTGGTGGTCGGAGCTGGAGCTGAGCTGACGAGTAGACGAGACGCGAGCTGGAGGGGTGAGAGGGAGGGAACGGAACGCTGATGATTGTGGCTGAACTAGACCCCACGTGATGGACTCTTCCTCCAAAACCACCTTTAGGCATCAGCCAGTATGCGTAATAGAAGGGACAGGAAGGGTTGAGGAGAGGAGAGATACCCGCTTCCGTATTTGCAAAGTATGAGGGGAGGATGATGTTGTGTGGTCGGTACCGGAATTGAGGGATTGCGGGACTTTGTTTGGGACAGGGAACAGAACAAAAGAATGGGACGCTTTCAGCCTTTCATTAACTTCCCTGTCAGTGAAGCGAAAAGCCTCAAGCTGCACTAAACAAGACCTGGAACCTTAAGTTATGAAGCCAAGATCTTACCTATCCGTGGGACTGGGAAAGCTTGTTAGTAAGCGGTCTGGAATGTTGACAGGTCTACTGTAGTACTTTGTTTGGTCTGAGGAATGCAATGTCGCAAGACGGTTGCAGGACTTTGACAAACAATTCGAAGTTGTGGAGTGCATCAAGTTTTGCTCTTATGATTTCTGGTACCACCCCAAACTTCACAGAAGATGGATGTATCGCGCGTTTGTCACTAGTTCAATTGCGACAAGGTGGACAAACGAAAGGAGTCAAGACACAAGGCTGAGAGTTATGCATTGAGTCCTTTATTACTCCCGCATATTCCTTTGTTCATAATAGATGAAAGCATAATAAACCGAAACAGTAAATAACAAGTCTACCCGCGCCCGGACACCGTCAAACGCTTCTGGAATTCTCCTAACTATGATTGAGTACTGTGTTGTGCATTGTCAGAAGAGGGAAAGACTAACTCGAATTAGCCGAGCGGCATGAAAGGAATACTATGTTGGATCATGATATACTCAAGTCAAGTTACTAAGAAGAAAGCATTACTCAACCTAACCGAGCAGCCATCCTCACAAGCACTGCGCAGTTCACCTACAAAACCCAAAAGGGAAACTCGAAATAAGCGAGGAGGTACGGCTGTTGAGTGAGGGAAAACTGGCGAGAATTCGAATTAGCCGAGAGGTGCATATTTTGTCAGCGACACATGGATCATCGCAAGATCAGATTAGCCAAAGGGGATGCTCGTTATGTGTTGTGATGAATTTATACTGCCTATTCAGATACAATAAGTGGAAGGAGTCCATCAAGAGACGTTTACCAGACGTTTGTCCGTAATGCTGCTGGAGAAAAATACTGCAGGTAGAAATAAAAGAAGACAACTGAAAAGGTATATGGATTTTTATGATCCCCTCCTGGCCTATTTCTAAATAGACATTCAAGAGAAATAAGTATGAAAAATCACAAATATGTGTTTTAAGATACTACCCGGTCGGAAAATGTACATCTCTCATTATGCACGCAAAAAGAATCCCCCGCACACACATGCACCTATGACACAGACAAATGCACACCTACGCCATCCATCCATCTCTCCATCCATCATTCAAATAGAATCCAAGAAACATCCATCATTCATTACTTGACCTAACAATATACACCTGATGACTCTGTATCATCTAGCCATTCTTCACGCATACATGCAAGCTCGCAAGTATCTGATCTGGTCTTCAGTTCCTCCCTGCTAAGTTCATGTGCATAATTGCATCGTTCTTCCAGTCATCGTCGTCATCGCTTGAAGCATTCTGTACCCTCAATCCGCCACCACTGCGAGTTTGCTGGCTTGGTAGGCTCCACAAGTCACCCTCTCGGCCTTCGACTGCCGGTAGACTGATCTGAGGGCTCATGCCTGGTTTTGGCCCGACCCGAGGTGGGGGAGCTCGCGCACCTTCCGATGTTTCAAAGCCAGGGATTTGGAAATCATTGGCTCCGTCTAGAAAACTGGTCTTCTCGGGCGAGTAGTTATGAGTTGGGAGCTCAAAATGATTACGGCGAGTATCAGTGGGTGTATCATCACTCTTGGTAGAGGTTCCGTTCTCTGCTTTTGGTGACGCAACGATAGGATCGTTATAGTTCTGCGCTGGCATCTCTGAAATACCCGTGGGCAATGGAGCGAAGCTATTCTGAGCCTGCGATTGCTGTCGTTCGTATTCTCGCTGTTCGATAATCTGAGGGGCGGACTCGACATGGCGAAGACTGCTTGCCATTACACTCCCGTTTCTGACACTGCCAACAACGCTGCGAGGTTCCAAAGTCTCCGTGACATCAGAAAGACCAGAATCCGCATCTCGGATTCCAAATTGTGCCATGGTGCGCATTTTCCGTTGGACCCAACTGGCTAAGATCTTGCCTCTTTGTTTCTCCCCGAGTCTAGATCGTGGGAAGTCGCCTTTGTTGACGAATGCCACGATATCAACGACGATTTGGTGCTCGTTGAGGATGGCATTGACGATGACAGGGACGATTGAAGCTAGGTAAGATTTTCTCCCCACTTCGACCAGAACCACTATGAGGCCACCGGCCTGGAACACAGCGCTACAATGTGTTAGCTTCATCCGGGGGTTTGGAAAAGAAATACTTACGAGCCTCCTGGAACAATATTACGATGGCACTTCTCAATTGAGTATTCGATGTCCATAGGGAAGTGGCTCAGTCCATTGATCTCAAAGGTTTCACCAATGCTTCCTAAGACGAAAAGCACTTGCATATCCACCTGCGCACCATTGGGACCAATTGGTCGGCTGACATTGTGCAGGAACCCAAGATCCCCTGTTCGGACATACTGGACATTTGGATCACCATCAGTGGTGCGGCCATCGAATCGCTCAGCGTCGAAAGGATCCTTCGAGCCATAGAACGATTTAACACATGCTTCTGACTCCACCCAGATCTCACCATACTCGCCTTCGTGGCACAGAGTGCGGCTTTCGGGATTAACAATGGCAATCTGAGTTGAAACAGGAACCATTCCGGAATCTTGGAGGAGCAGTGCTTTCGGTTCTGTTTCAGGGTCAACCGGGTATATCATACCCCGTCGTAAAGCCTGTGTGTCCAACCATAACTCAATCGGCTCGATACACATATATGACCGCGACGCGATCATGGGATTGAGAACATGGGAGTAGATAGTGTTGATGGCCGTGCGATCGAGGCCAGTCTGAGCAAAATGAAGGCGAACCTTTTGGAAGACGTCAACACGCGGTCGTCCTTCGGCTGAAATCATCATGTTCTTCAATTCGTGCAAAGCGAAGCCTTTTCCAGGCATAATTGCCATCGCGTGATCAAGCATTTGAGGTGTGGCATAAGTGTCTTTGATCTTGTACCTTGACAACGTCAAGAAGAGCGAGATCGGATTTTGTGCGAACTCGACAGGAGAAACCAGATAAGTCGGTGCGCCAACGAAGATGCCCATCAAACACGTATGGATGAAGCCCAGTCCGCTCGTACTTCTGACGCAACCCAAAACGGGTCTCGAACTCGTCATTTGACAAGTTTCTTTTTGTACCTTGCACATACCCATGATGGTATCGTGTCCTATTTGGACGGCGATTCGACGCTGATCTGGAGTCCAGTAGGTCCATACAAGAACCGGATAGCCTGGTTGAACCCATGATGGCTGCATAGTCAGGCCGAGATCTCTGCAACCACTGTTCTGCTTTGGGGGCTTTGTCGTGTTGTAGATATTTGGAACTGCTACTTTCAATACTTGCGCAGATTGCTTGACATGTTGTGACACGGGCTTTTGCTTCATAAGATGGTCGACATCTTGATTAACCAACACAGCTTTGACTCCATAGTCAGCAACCATATGGAGAAAAGCTGGGGCATCCTCGTTCAGACGATTCTGGTCCAGTGGTGCCATTGGGATAGCCGTTGCTCCGAGGCAGAAGCAAGCATGTGTCGCATAGACAAAGTCTTCTGAGTGTGTGTACATGAGAATCAAGTGGTCGCCTGATCTGACCTTGACCTTGTTCTTCAAGTACATGGCCACGGCAGCTACTTTGGTGTCAAACTTTTTCCAGGTGATTCCCTTTCCTTCTTTGCCTCTGCCGTCAATGGTGCAGTAGGACAATTCCTCGGCTTGTCGCGCTACTCGCCATTGCAGCAAGTCAACGATACTGGAGAAGTTGTTCAGAGGAGTAGATGTGCGATCGTCAATGACAACCTCGCGGCGATCAATACCAGAATATTGCTTGTCTCCAGGTGAAAGAATATCTTCTCTTGTCTGTGAAGCAAGCGGAGACCAGATGCCACCGATGGGATCGACACCAATGGGCAAGTTAAGAACAGCTCTCTCAACTCCGAACTTGACATGCACACAAGGGAGGTTGCCGAGATCAAATTCTCGTCGACACAGCATGTTCCCGATTTCTCTCCGTCCGTTCTTCAGGACTTTCGGTAGAGTATTTGGTGCTGTGATCATGACACAGTACACCCTCAGGTGATGTTCTTGCATTAAAACCTCCATGCACCTTTCCGAGAGAGAATCCAGGAGCGCAGTATCAAGTTGCCTAGGAGGTCCACCCGATGTGACAGGTGCTGTTGAGGCTGACTGAGACTCCAACAGCACGATAGGCAAATGCTCATCGTTGACAAAGACATCGAAGGCCGAACAATCGTAGATCTTTGGCACGTTTTTCATGATGGTCACGATCAAGTGTTGTACAAAGAAGTACCGATGCTCGGCAACTTCATGACCGTGCTCAACCCACTCAACCTTTTGTCGAATTCGATCCTCATACAAGCCCAGTACGAAGATCTTTCCCTCGATGACAGTTCCCAAAAGACCAGTTCTCAAGAATTCAGGTTCAACCATCATAGGTGTAGGGTCACCTTGCTCAAACTTGTATGGTCGAGCGTGGAAGATCTGTTCGGTGTGCTTCGGTAGCGCCCAGAAACCTCCCGACAACGAAGGTGAATCGACCCAGATCTCGCCCACGGAATGGGGCGTAGCAAGCAACCCGGTCTCAGGATCCACCACGGCCAAAGTGGCATCTGGTATTGGGAAGCCAAATGCACCAACTCGCACCGTTCCAGGCTCACTCCCTGCTTTCTTTCGAGCCTCCTCTCCGATGGCGACAACGACTACTTCATTGGTTTTAAGAGCTTCACGGTCCAATAGGACTTCGCTCAGCTCCGTCCTTTCTATATGTTGGACCTTTTTCGTGGTTCCACCACCACCGATCAAGCTGCCGAACCCATTCGCAGCAGGCTTCTCCGTCGCCTTGTCCTCTGCTTTCTCTTCAATAGAATCATCATCTGATCCCATGTCAAGCTTGAGAGGGCATCCCATACGCTCCTCCCCACCTAGCCAATCCCTCATACTTATAACCATACCTCCGTGCTCTGGCAAACATAGCATGGGTGCAACCAGTTCTCGTGCTCTGGGATTTCGCATTGGACGAAGCCATCTGTCTGCCAAGACTTCATGAAATTCGCTGTCAACTGTCAGGGTATCTATCAAGCACATCTTGACATGCTGAAAATTTGGTTCCATTCCCTTCTTGAAATTCCTGGTAGTCATTGGGTCTTGTTGATAGTTGTATGCAGCTCTCTTGAGGCCTGGGTAATCTGCCAACATCAAGGTAGCCTTGTACTTGGTGATGAGATGTGCATAAAGACCAGGAGTCTCCACTGCCTTGTTCTCCATCCATACTGCGGTATGGCCGCCATAGACAGTCAACAAAACCCCTAAGATCATGCCGATGCCTTGGCGGGGATCAAGATACGACAGAAGAATTTCACTCTGGTTGTTGCTACCGGCCATAAGTCTACCATTCTTATCTCTGAGGCCAGTATGGAATGTGTCTCCTGCGGCGCCCGTTGGCACAGTTGAGAAGATTGCAGAAAGGCAAGCCATTTGATGCATGATTGTGCGATGGCTCATGACCACTCCACGAAGATCTCCAGTCGGAGCTCGCGAAAACTCAATGTACGCCAGATCCGGAACTGCTAGTGCTGGAGTGTCGTCCTTCTTTTTCGGATGCCAGCTTCCGAACTCGTTCGTCTTCCACCATTCTACCCCTCTAGGCCAGTTGAGTTTTTGTGTCGTGATATCCCGCTGAAATGCTTTCAAATTATTGTCGGTTGTAAGTGCAAGATGCGCTTGTGTAGATGTCAAAATTACGTTAAGTTTGGCGTAGTCTTCAAGGTCGTTAATGGGAACGGCAACGACGCCAGCAATGAAACAGCCAAGGAGCGCAATGGCAAAATCGATGATCTCCGTGTCCCGGTAAATCAGGGCAACTCTATCCCCGCGATACAGAGAGCTCTTGTCTCTGATAACTTGGGCCACCTTCTCGGCCCGACTTGTGAGCTTGTCCCAGGTGATGGAGGCAATCTCTTTCCCTTTGGCGTCTAAGACCCAATATGCAGGGCTTTTCCCATTCGTTCTTGAACGGTGCCTGAGAACCGCTCCTATATTATCGAACTTGGACATTGGAGTATTGGAGTCGTGGGGGTCGTACACAGCAAACGGAACATCTCGTGGTTCCAAAGGCATCTGATATTCGAGCGCAGCGGGTGGTGGAAGATCGCTGGTAGTCAACATTGGCGGAGCCATTGCCGCTGTTGGCGAAAATGCATCGCTAGATGAGTATCTATGAGGTCCTCCGCCGTACGAGTTTGAATGGCCATGCTCATATCCTTGCTGGCCAGCAAAATCCGAGAAATATCCCTGCTGCGATTCCCCCAACATTGTTCCATGCGAATCCATCATTGTCCCAGCTCGACTTTCGTATTCGTTTGGTTGTTGCTGGACGTAGCCAGTTTGATATGCAGGATTGAAGGCATAGTTTGCGCCGGAAACCGAGGATGCCATAGTCATTGTTGGTTCTGGAGAATTTCCTCCAAACATTGAAGTGGCAGGTAGAAAAGTCTCGTTGCCGTAAGATGACATGCGCTGTACAGCAGCAGGAGGAACTCCCAGTTGAAGCTGTTTAGGAGGCCCAGCATATCCTCCTTGATACTCCCGACTGGTTGCAAAACTGCCATAATCACTCGCCATTGTATCTAGCCTTCCACCAGAATTCGACCTCGCAGGTGATTGGGGCGGTATTGGGGGTCTCGAACTGTATTGATCTCCAAAATCGTTCGAGTTCGCATTAAGAGCAGCCAAAGAGGCATTGCGGGATCCATCGTTCGAAGGGTGCGCAGTATCATCTGGAGAGTGTACACGCAGTCCCTTGAGATCTGCAGCAGCAGCTGAATCCCCTAAATATTGTGATAGCAAGATGGTTCGTCGTTTCTGGTATCTGTACCGCAAGTCAATAACCAAGCTCGCATTGTTTCCCTCCCGCCTCTCCCCTTCTTACCCTTTCTGCGTAATATCACCTTCCTCTAATTCATGCTCCAGCTGCTGCAACTGCGCCTGCAGCTCAGAATGATTTCCGTCCATCTTGTTGACTTCGTGAGGCGGGGGGAATCTCCGATAGCTGTCCCTCACAAACTTGCGATCAGTCGATGTTTAACGAGTGTCGAGGGGTTCAGAGACCGTAAGGGGGGCTTCTCGAAGCAGTATATCCAGGTGGCCGTCGTGGGATGATGTGGTTTGCGAGCATGCAGCAAGCATTATCGGGGGGTATGACGACAATGCCGCCAAAGGATGGGATAGGGTTGGGGTTGGGATCTTGTTCTTGTCAGTCGGCGTGTTCCTGCTCTGTACCTGGCCTGGCTCTGGCTCTGGCTCTGGGGGCGCTGGTCTCGTTCGTATTCTCTCCGTCTCCGTCTCACGGATCAACCTGGCTCAAGTTCTGTCTGGCTGGCCTGGCTGGCTGTGGCTCTCACAGGATGCCAATAATGCCAACTCTGACGCAGTCCCAGTACTCCAGCCGAACATTCTAGTCCTGATTCGACCTAACGTGACAGCCACCCCGCAACCGAGCAGACCCTTCCGCTGTCCATAAATATTTCTTCCGCTGCTTTTCACCGTCCGTCTTCCTCATCATCATCACATTCTCTCATCTTCAACAACAACATCAACATCACCATATCCAGTCGCGGTGTGCATCAATGGGCTACTTGAGTTGCCTGAGCTTGCTGTCCAGCTGTCTTATGCCTTTGAGAGTCGCACCCAGCTCCACCAATGTCATGAAAATCATTTGACACTTGCACCCCGGTCATGGCAGCGACTGGCAAGCAAAGGTTTTGGACTTTGGTCTTTGGTCT
Organism: Cadophora sp. M221; assembly: GCA_017366145.1. Taxonomy (NCBI): domain Eukaryota; kingdom Fungi; phylum Ascomycota; class Leotiomycetes; order Helotiales; family Ploettnerulaceae; genus Cadophora; species Cadophora sp. M221. The sequence continues at coordinate 80,423 of JAFJYG010000007.1, read as the reverse complement.
CAAAGGACATCCAGCTCATCTTCCTCATTAATCATCACAGGCATCCAGCCCTTCCATGATCGTGGTGGATGGATCTTGGTACGTCAGCATATCTCATCTTCTCACTCGCCCCGAAAGGCAGTACCTTCCCTCTGCAAGATGATGAAAATCACAAGATTTACAGACCTGTTCTGAGTGTTTCACGACACGATGCTGATCTCTTGGAGACCTTCTGATACTTTGCAAATTTAAAATACCCTTCTGTCAATCATCGCTATTGATGCAATTGCTGACATTATGTGGTATCAGATTCAAGGCCACGCCTCCACGACCATTGCGCATCTTCAGTCAACCCTTCTCAAGAGGTAGAAGGAAATACTTCGAGGCTTTGGATTTCTTCATTCAACGACTTATGGGTCCAACGATGAACTTGCTTCATCGGTAGTCATCTAGATCTAGGGTGAGAACTCAGTTCTTGTCGCTGATTGGCCAAACTTGACAAGTTCGCCAAGGCTTCTGATTTCTCTTGTCTTGCTTTCACTGTTGTGCCTAGTACAGTATCTAGACAATGAACACACTTTATTTGGTTTTTGCATATATATCAACGCTTTTGAATATTCTTTTCCGTGGGATATTTTCATAAGAACATATCCTTTGTCCGATATTCACCTCGTTTCTTTGACACACATCGCTACCTCTAGCCATTTTCTCGCTACGCCTTTGTTCGAGTTCTTTACGATACAAAGAGATCCCCCCGGTCTCGACACTCGACGTGCTTTTCGAACCCACAATCCCACAGTATTTCCGCCGTTACAAGTCTCCTCTATTCAAACACCATCGATCGCCACTTTTCTCTCGAACTACCTATTTTGTTTACCATCACGCTAGATCGTGTCAATTGAGATTAAATTCCTCAACTCCAGCTATCCTACCCGCCCACATTGTTCTTATACAGCTGGGCTGTCACAACAGTAGCTACATTGGACCGTCTCACTACGTCTCATTCCCACAGCAAAATGGCCCACTCAAGTGAGGATCAACAGGCAGGTCAGCCTAACCAATTCTCCCCCACCCTTTTCGATTTCGAGGCGTTCTTAGCTGAAGAGGCCGATGGAGGACTTCTGCAACCACCAACTCACGACGATGTTGGGCTAGATTACCAGAATTTCTCGGATCTTGATCTAGCTCCAAGGGTTTCATATCCAGTGGAAGAGCTCCCCAGCCCTGAAATGCGGAGTGCTTGGGAAAATACCTTTCAAGAGGAACCTATTCTCGAGCGAGTTCCTCTCAGCGCGCCCAGCCTCGCCGTGAACCACTCATTAACGGCCATTCCAATCTCCGTTATATCTCCAGGTCTAACGCAATGGCACCCCATCATCCCGGAAGATCTCCCTCCCAATCACTGGGCATACTCTGCACCCACCATCACGCGGCCTTCCTCAGCCGCCGCTGAAGTCCCTGAAGTTCCAGAAGGATCCTTCCTCAACCCGATCCTCAACTCCTTCACTTGCCCGAGCACTCCTCTCCGCGTCATCGATGCCTACAAGTACCCCTTCGAGGACGAGCTCCAAAGAGCGCTTGAGGCCGAACTCCAGCGTCAGAACGAGAGAGCAGCCAAGCAAGACCTCGCCGACTTTTACCAAGCAGAACTACAACGTCGAAGAGAATCGAACGAGGCATTAGAGGCAAAATACGCACTACTAGCAAAGGATCTACCCGGACCATCAACCCCCGCTCCAACTCCAGCAGGGGATGGCAACAAAACACCACGGAACAAGCGACCCATCAACATCAGTAACACCGACCCGAAGAAATGGTACCGGCCCCTACCCATCCGTCCAGACTCATGGGGTGCCATCAACCCGCAAACCATGGACCGGACATTCAACTACACGGACCACGGCGAGCTCAACCCGCGAGACATCTTCACCGTCCAGCAAATGTCCGAGTACATCGGCTCACACCGCGCAACCCTCTGGATCCAAACCGTCCCCGCCGACAGCGGCCGTCGATACCCAAGCAAGACCTCAGACAAGTGTCGCTTCGCCGCCTGTCCAGACGGCAACCGCACAATCCGCAAAGGCGACTTCCGCGTAACCTTCGACGAACACCCCAACAACACGCTCAAAGACCCCTTCCACAACGCCGCCTACACGCACCTCTTCTGCCTCGAGAAGTTCCTCGACTTCCCGCAGATATGCAAGAGTTTCGACGTGCGGCCCGACACGCGGACGCTGAAAGAGGGCAAGAACCGCATGGCGATCACGCGCGACCACAAGTCCATGGAGGACATCGTCAGGACGTTCATCCGAGAGTCCGTGGAGTGGAAGTACTTCCACGGCGGGCGGCGGCCGGATAATTACTACGAGTATACGCTCTGCTCGAAACTGACCAGGGAGCATCTCGCTAAGCAGCCCAAACATCTCCAGTCGATCCGCGAGCAGAGAGGTGGGAATACGATCGATATCCACCAGAACAACCTCGATATCTTCGTGGTGAACCAGGAGCTCAAGAAGGAGCGGGCGGAGCGGAGACCTCTGGAAGGGAAGAGAAGGGGTAGGAAGCGGAAGAATAGGGAGAAGTCCCCGGATGAGGACAGCGGTGAGAGTGGCCTCGACGAGGATATACTACAGAGAGGTCTCAATTCAGCTCAGTCTCGGCCGTTGAGACCTAAAATGACAGAAGCAGCGGCCCTGACGATGTCGAATGGTCTTAATTATCAACGAATGATCATCGTTGATGATGATTATGATGATGAGAGTGAGGATGAAGAAGACTTGGAGAAGGAGGAGTTCAGACAACTTTCCAAGAGATTACGAAGTGGACGTAGTATCCCTCCGCTCTAAGTAGGTGTTGTTTTTGGACTCTTCGACTCTGTCTGTGCTTTGTGCTCCCACTTCTCTCCATCAAATTAGCGTTGCATTTTTGGACGGTAGGAATATTTATTGGGGGAATATGCTCGAATCCTGTTCACAATTTTTCGGCGGTGTTTATGATCGACAGATCACTACAAATAATATAATTGATTTAAATATAACTCGTTGCAACCTTTACGTCTAAACTACTCCCTAATATTTTTTGCGGTCCGGTGATAAAATTTCGGTAATCTCTCTTCGCTTCATCTTCTCTTACAGTAAAATGAATAAATAATAATAGCTATTAACCCAGATCATCTGTATGCATAGTCGCAACTTCCAATTCTTCTTTGCACAGTTTGTTCACCGAGTACGCATATGCTATAGGTCCGGTACTCAGTGTTCTGAGAGAACTCTCGCAATTTCCATCCCGAGAATCGACGTCTCTACCGATAGAATCCGTGGGGAAGTAGCTATGCTTGTTATTATAGTCGAGAAGATGGGTATTGTGAGCACAGTTTGAGGAGGTAAGGGGTACAGTAGAAGGTGAAATAGGTGTCGCTGGGTGATCTTGCAATCACCAATATGCCGCATGAGCGGTCATTGGTCGTTCTAGGAATAAACAAATAAATCGTGACATAATCAATCGGAGCTGAAAAGAAAAAAAGGAAAGAACACACAGTCTGTTCGATACTCTCTCTTTCATATCTCGACCGACGGATCTGAGACCTTAAGATTACTAAGTGCGAATCTTGTCTCGATGACACTCAATACGACTTACGACTGCGCATCTTTAACGAAGTATGCTGGTTTCTTCATCTCCGACCAGTTAAACATTACCGAAGTTGTCACTGCCTGTCCAGAGCATTGCAAACTAGCCTGGGGTACTGGCAACCCAGACTTGTCTGGTATTGGTGTTTTCATATCATATGCGCTCCAGCTCGTAATTTGCATCGTGCTTGGACCTGGTCACATCGTACTCTATCGATGCTTCAACCAAAGCCGGCACGACTACCTGGAATCGATCCAACTCGTTGCACTCAACACGACCATCCTATTTGCGTTGCCAGTCGCCATTGCTAGTTTTACCTACTTGAAAACCGGGCCGGATTTGTTCGAGATGGCGTTCATCTATTATTTGAACCTGATGCAGTTCTTGGCAGGCATAAGTCTGTTTTGCAGTTGGGTAACTTGTGCCGTGAGGGCAAACAACGAAATAGACTTCAGGAGTATTGCGACTGTTTTCGTTGGCGGTTCTCTCCATACTGGATTGTTTGGGGGCCTTCTATCATGGATCGACAAATCTTCCTTCAAAGACCAGCGATTTGTGGAATTCGTTTCGATATGCAAGACCTACGGCTACCTCATACCAAACCTGCCTCCAGTTCTCTTACGCCGACCTCCAATTGTACCCTCTAACAGACGTCTGAACGACTTCGTCTTAGTCTGCATCATTGCCGGTGGTGTATTACTTCTAATGATCCTTTTCCGGCTCCTTGTTCACTACGAAAAACGCATTGAAGCTCTTTTGGTACGAACAGCTCCAATCGGGGAAACCAACGAATTTTGGAGTTTCAAGTTGGCAGCCTGCATGGTGTCACTTGGTTGCACAAGCACAATAGCCTGGAGCTTTGCGAAAATGCATGTAATACGTGAGCAGCTCACCCAAAATACTAAGGGGAGAGTCGAAGATAACGAATGGGGGTTTGGTCAAGTTGTGGCTATATTTCTGTGGATTCCTCTCCTTCTCGAATCTCTAGGCTTGCTGATCGTCGTGATAACGGCGATGTTTGGTGCCTCGTCCCGGACCGTCCTTTCAGTGGCCCTTTCAGCGGCCCTTTCAGCCTGGGCGAGATGGAGAAACGGGAATTTGGCGACCAGAGAAGACCCGGAGCTGCCTGTAACAGAGACATTGAATAGGCCAGTAGGTCTAGATGGTCAAGAGGGGGACAACGAAGGTGCCCATGGGTTAAGAAGGAGGGATACAGCAAGGGAGCATTCGACCTGAGAGAAGGGTGTATGCGTGCTGCAAGGGCAATTCGAAAGGTCTTAGATTCTGTTGATCCTGGTAAATTAAGAGAAAGCCTAGCTGATTGACATCTGGAACGATTACTCATAAATAGAATTGACGTCAGGCGAGTATAATGAGAGGAATTTGAATCCTACTCCTGCCTCTCAACACATTTGCACGATATTTTCTAGAAAGCACTAAGACGCATTGTTTATTACGATGACACCTGTTAGCTCTAGGTATCTGCTATAATAACATAATAATTAGGCAATGAAGACCTCAAACAAATCACAGTTGGTTGATCCTTAGTATACTCACCTTGGCATGAATCATGATGCCGTCTTGTGCGGAAGCTGGAAGGATGTGCCACCTTTTCCCGCAACCAAACTTCGTGACTTGGATTGGGGATAAATTTTTTGGAGATCCAATCGTATGGCTAGGAGCAAGTTCAGAGAAGGACGCACATGAAGTGCTTGACGCATCAATTTTCAAATTCCCGCAGATCTGGGCTATCCGCTAGTCAATACAATCACATTTATTCTACATCGTCCCGCTATCCCATTTTTATTCCCATCTTACACCTCGATCAATGGCTGCGCAGGAGGAGCAGCAGCAGTGTTGTTGTTTTGCGCCTCGTTGGTATCACTTTCTCTCTGTTCGCCGGTTCCCTCCGTTCCTTCAACTCCGCCATTTCCACTTGCCTCGGCGTTCTCTGCATTTGCTGCGTTCGCAGCCTGCTCGGCCGCCTCAGCAGCTGCAATAGCTTCGAGACGACGAGCCTCTGCAGCATTGGCCTCTGCCTCACGAGCTGCAATGTGCCGCTCGCCAACACCAGGTACCAAACTAGCGAGGAACAGCAACAATGAATGTTCTGCTCTTCGAATCTGTGCCACGAGCCATCCTCCATTAGCCAGTCGTTGTCTGCGTTGTTCCAGTATTCTCTCTGCGGCTTCGGCAGGATCTAGTTCACCACGTTGACGTTGTTGTGGAGTTAAGTTCCCAGCTGGAGCTTCTCTAGCTGGTACTTGAGGAATGGGAGCTGCGTTCTGCGCAGGTACCAAAGCTGCCTCAGGTCCAGCCAGGGGTATCAAATTCTCCAAGTGTCTTCGAATGGGGCCAAAAATGTCGTTGCCAATGCCATTGAGCACACCAGTATTGTAAAGGAGTACGAGAAACCCCAAGCCAACCATAATGAACCATCGAGTCCAACTTGGGTTTCCAGATGTGAAGAACCATATAAAGAAAGCTAGACGAGCGAGTAGCCAGATTATAGGGCCGACTTGAGCACCTATCGCTCCAGCAGGTGGGTTCCCGTGTAGTGCGTTTGGCAAGACTTGAGGAGCGGCTTGGACGGGGTCAGGCTGAGCATTTCTTCGAGCGGCTCGTTCAATTCTATTGCGATATTCCGGAAGTGCGACAACTCCACCAGGAGTTTGTCCTTGAAGTGTCGTTGTTGGAGACAGGCGACGTCTAGAAGAATGACGAGGAGTGAAATAGGTCTCTGAATTAGTTACTAGTAAAGCTCGGGGGCCTGATGGCGATGAAAGGAGGTAAACCATGGGCTGGTTCGAACTTGAGGAACTAGATGCGCCAGTGGTGGTCTCTGTGGGTGCGCTGGTAACTGGAAGGTTTGGGTTTAGAAGTGGATTGAGAATGGTAGACGTTGAAGGAGAACTGTTTGTTGTCGTCGGCGTAGCCTGTCCAGGGGTTTCTGGTCTGTTGATTCCCGGAGCAGAAGTAGGAGCCTGACTAGATGTTGGATTTGAAGCACTCCGTTGCATGTTATTCTGACCATTCTGGGCCAAGAATCGGTCCGCATTCCGCAACACAGCCTGTATATCTAGGGCTGGATTTGCATGTGGTGCTGGATGATGGTGATGGGGTTGTGACTGAGGAATGGGAATTGTAGTAGTAGTCTCATTCACAGTTACAGACCATCTCTCTCCGTTTGGTCCAACACCCTCACGCGTGTATGTAGTAGTGCTGTCTGGACGATGGGTACTAGGGCTTGCTCTACCTGATGCTGTCTGAGGGAATTGGCCAATATGAGGAAGTCCACCAGTATCCTGGGCCCCTTGCCGTCCTTCGGCTGCTCGCTCTCGCTGCTGCTGATTGATCAATTGGTGGAAAGACGGAGGGGGTGGAGCCGGGCGGAAGATACTTTGTGGAGGGATTCCAGGTCCAACAGGAGGCGCTTGCTGGCCGTTCTGAATAGCTGTTGCAGCTGCACGAGCTCTCTGCTCAAATAGGTTTATTTCTTGTTGAAGACGCTGAGTTTCTTGTTGTAGCTGTCCAAGTCTATGTACCATGCCCTGCTGGAAGTGGGCAACATGGTGTTGGTTCAACTGATGTTGTTGGTTTTGAAAGTGTTGTTGGAAACCTGGAAGCGGCTGCTGGGCTTGCATTCCATGAATACCGCCATGCATAGCTTGTATTGGGTTCACCGGCGTTGACTGAGGGCGGGGTTGGAAATGCGGGGGTATTGGAGGATTGGCTATTGCATGTTGAGGAATTGGAGTTGGCGTAGACGTTGCAGGATGAGAGACAGCCTCTGGGGCAGTTGGGCGTAGGACGAGATGGAGAGTTTGGGATTCGGTATTGCTCAACTGAATGTCAAGTCAGCTAGTAGTTTGGAACAGTATCATAAAGTGTCGTACAGTCTCCTGGCCAAAGATATCTAACATAGTCTCTGTTTCCCTTCCCAACATGCGGCCACGATGAATGAGGCGTTGGTTCTCGTCTTGAGGCTTCGATGGCAGAACATCGCGGATTCTGGTCTTGAGCTCCTTGACAGTAGTAGTTGCTGGTAGCTTCGAGAAGTTCAGTGGGCCAGAGACCCCAACTGAAGGCGAAACTACATTAAGTGTGAAGCTCAGTGGTCCTGAAGCTCCCTCCGCCTTGGTCTGCGCATCCGTTTGAGATGCTTCTGAGGATTCGGCCATCGTGTTCAAAGCTGTTGGTGACAAATGTCACGGAACCGGAGCTCGCTCGATGGGGACGCGAAGATGAGGGTTGCGCTTTCAATGAACCATTGCTATTCGAGAGAGCGGGCAGGTTACAAGAGCGTTCGCTCCGGCGTGAAGGTAGGTATCTAGATGGAGTGAAGCGCCTGTTATGTCGAGGTGGAGATTAGGTGTAGAAGGGTCATGTTAACTCTGTCACTTCCGTCTGTAATGATGATTCCACGTATGGCGTATGGGCATTAAGCTCAGCACCTGGTACGGAGCCACCCCTGTCCATCCGACTTCAATTCAAGCTGTAGTACATTGTGGCTCCACGAGCAACGCGATTATATTATTGTATTAAATTTCTGATCGTTGGTTTGTCTCGAAAATTACAGCCACTAATCTTGACGATAATTCCTTTCTAGTCTTTTAACTGATCTGATGACTTTGTACCTGGAAGGCAGAGTGGCACGTCTTATCGATGGCTAAGGCGGTGACCCGAATAGGCTGGCAGAATTGGTATCTATCGCCTCGCCGTCGGCCAGAAATCAGCGCCTCAACTCCGTCATAACCAGCAGGACTCATTCATGGATTGCAGAGCAAACGACATATCTGATATTCGGCACGAGCTATTGTTGCAATGTCATCCCAATCAATAGCACGAAGTGCTAGGCCAGGAATATTCACCCAGCATCAAACGACTAGACGCGTATCAGCATTCATTTCCCAGAGACAATCACAGTGCATCTGCCGTTGCCGTAACCCTCGACCCTTCTCGTCCTCCGCTAGGCTATACAGGCAGAAGCCGCATTACAAGGATTCTTTCGGTACGCGTCTGCGAAAAGCCCTCAATGAGACAAAGATAAAGTGGTATCCTATACCAGTGGGATTGGGGATTGGGTTCCTGGGCCTTGGTCAATTATACAGGGTCAATGAACGGGAGAAGGCGAGAATTCGCGAAGAAGAGTGGGAAGATGATGGAGTAGTAAGGATAGTAGGTTCTGGGGGTGAGGGAGAACCTGGTGGCAGACCTAAGAGACGAGAAAGGATTCGGCCAACGGGACCATGGTTTGTGTCAATGATATGTTCTACATGGAGCCTCACTGACACCAACTACTAGGCAAATCCAGGTCATGTCAACTCTGCCATTGAAGGCCATGTCCAGACTTTGGGGCAAGTTCAATGAACTTGAAATTCCATACTATCTACGTGTTCCTGGTTTCAAGTTATATTCCTTCATCTTCGGCGTTAAGTATGAATATCTTTGCCATATATTGCATTTACAAACTAAACATCCCACAGTCTTTCGGAAGTGTCAGAACCTGATCTTCACGTGTACCCAAATCTTGCCTCTTTTTTCTATCGAACTCTGAAGCCAGGCGTCCGCCCACTAGATCCACGCCAAAATGCTCTTTTGTCTCCGTCTGATGGCCGGGTGCTTCAATTTGGCGCAATTGAGAGTGGTGAGGTTGAGCAAGTGAAGGGCATGACTTATAGTCTTGATGCACTTCTTGGTACAAAGACTCCAGAAACATCACCCAAGCCATCCAGGCCGGGTAGCATTTCCTCGCCTAAGACTGATGCCAGTACCACCTCTCGCCGAGCAGGAGACGAGGAGATCATTAAGCAAGATGAAGAATTCGCCACTGTCAACGGCATTTCGTACACTCTTCCAAATCTATTCTCTGGGCCAAAGAAACAGTCCGGCAAGAAAGCTCAAGACGCATCTACTACCCCGACACCAGCTTCAGAAGCAGAGGTCCGGGCAGATCTGGCTCTTGGCGAAAGACCATGGTACTCACTCATCACGTCTGAAAACCGAACCTCGCTATACTATGTTGTAATTTATCTTGCCCCTGGAGATTACCACCGCTTCCACTCGCCATGTGCCTGGGTCGCAGAGAAGCGTCGTCATTTTGCCGGAGAGTTGTACAGCGTATCTCCTTACCTTCAGCGAACTCTTCCAGGGCTATTCACCCTTAACGAGCGAGTTGTTCTTCTAGGAAGATGGCGTTGGGGGTTCTTCTCCTACACTCCCGTTGGAGCTACCAACGTCGGCTCTATCAAGATCAATTTCGATCGAGAACTACGGACAAATTCCCTGACGACAGACACTGCAGCGGATCGAGCAGCAGAAGAAGCAGCCAAAAGTGGAGAGCCCTACAGTGGCTTTGCCGAGGCCACGTATGAAGCCGCAAGTCCAATTCTGCACGGACATGCCTTGAAGCGAGGTGAAGAGATGGGAGGCTTCCAACTAGGAAGCACGGTCGTCCTTGTATTCGAAGCGCCCAAGGGACAAAGACCAAGTCTCGACGAAGGCTGGATGGGCGAGAAGACAAAGAGAAAAGGAGGATGGAATTGGGCCGTAGAAAAAGGACAGACGGTTAAGATGGGTCAAGCTATTGGATGGGTTGACGAATCTTAAGGTCGACTCACCTGGGTCTGAGCTTGGTTTTTATAACGAATACAGTGTACAGAAGTCTGTAAAATAAGAACACATGATAAATTTCCCATTCATCTTTGCCTTCTTCTTGATTCCATTTGCAGTTTGACTCGCGGTGTCTAACCATCAAGGTCCATGGAAAACACCCTCGGTGTTTTGTTGACAATGCAAGGCTACTTAGCCTTGTCTAGATAGCCATCAAGGTACGATCTCTCAATTATTCACATATCAGTCAACTCTCCAATAACTGCAACCTTTCAGCATCAGGTCATATAATGGTCATATTCAACTAGTCATCATGTCAGAATTCGACCTCCCCATCCACGACGTCCTCATCATCGGCGCTGGACCCTGCGGTCTAGCAGTCGCAGCGCGCCTCCGCGAATCCACCCCCTCAGCCCTCTTCACTGAATCCGAGCACCAGAAATTCCACTTCATGAAAGCATCTTCGTCTCGCCAAAACTCCAACCCCAAATTCAAAAACAAACCCATCCGGACCAGCCGCCGTGCCCACACATCCCCAGACCGTCTCCTCCCTGGCCACGACGTCTCAAACCACGGGCTAGACATCGCAGTCCTAGACGCGAACGGCGATCAATGGATGAGTGCATGGAACGAGAGATTCGAGGATCTAGGAATCACGCATCTGCGGAGTCCGATGTTCTTCCATCCTGATCCGAGGGATAGGGATGGGATGTTGGAGTTTGCTGTTAGCGAGGGTAGGCAGGAGGAACTGAAGGAGATCTCGGGGGTGGTAGGGAAGGAATTGAGTAAGCATCAGAGGAAGAAAAAGTTAAAGGATGGGTAAGTCTAGACATTCGTGAATACATACCTATCTGTTCATTTTATCATACTTGTGCTGGCTGGATATAGATTTTCTAAGCGAGAATTTGAAAAAGGGGACGAAGCGAAGCTAACACAACCACTCAGTCACAAACGTCCCCAGGAAACAACATACGTCGACGAAAGAGATCGACATGATTATTTTCGTCCTAGCCAGGCACTCTTCAAAGATTACTGCGCCTCAATAGTCGCACGCTACGGTCTCGCGGACCTAGTTCAAAAAGTAGAAGTCTCATCCATCACTTACTCACCCACCTCCTCACTCTTTACACTGCAAACCTCAGCTGGTATTAAGAAGGCTCGTATAGTAGTCTTGGCCATCGGGGCAGCCGCGAAACCATCTTTACCACCTAATTGCCCGTTCTGCACTCTCACACCACACGATAGCGTAAGGCACGTCTTCAGCAAAGGAAACAGCAAAGACAACAACACAACCAGCCAACTTCCCACTACCACCCCAAACCCCACAATCCTCCCTCCATCCCTTCTCTCAAAAGCCCACCTCAACCTCCCAACCAGCCTCGCCATAATAGGCGGCGGTCTAACCTCCGCCCAAACCGCACATCTCGCCTCCCTCCACCACATAACCAAAACGCACCTCATCCTCCGCGGGCCCCTCAAAACCAAGCATTTCGACGTCGACCTCTGCTGGCTCGCGAAATTTAAGAACCACAGCATGAGCGCGTTCTGGAAAGCGGATAGTGATGTCGAGAGGGTGGAGATGATGAAGGCTGCTAGGGGAGGGGGGAGTGTGAATCCGGAGTATAAGGGGATTTTGATGGATCTGGTGAGGGAGGGGAGGGTGGTTATTTGGGAGTTTATGGAGGTCGGTGGTGCGGTGAGGGGAGAGGGAGAGGGGAGGTGGAGGTTGGAGTTAGTGGGGAAGGAGAGGAGGAGGGATGAGATTTTGGTGGATCATGTTGTTTATGCTACGGGTGTTGCGGCGGATATTAATTGTGTTGAAGCTGTGAAGCCACTGCTGCAGTCTTATCCGATTGAGACGGTTGGTGGGATGCCTTGTTTAACGAAAGAGCTGATGTGGAACGAAGATGTTCCCTTTTTTGTCACTGGACGATTGGGCGGGTTAAGACTTGGTCCTGCTGCACCAAATCTTGAAGGTGCGAGACTGGGAGCGGAATTCATTTCTGGGAAGATTGCTAGCTTGATTTCTGGTCTTGATAGAAATGTTATTGCAGAGCTAAGTGAAGAGGTGGACATGAGGAGATTAGGCTTAGGAAGGCGGAACCAGTTTGATGTTTTGGAAATGGACGGAATTGATTCAGATGAGGATCTGGGAATTGGTACTGCTAGAGCCATGCTCTGAATGCATGCTGTCAATTGGCCCCCCAATGTTCAGTTGCTATCGGCTTGCCTCAGACTATAGAATAGCATAGGAGAAAAATGTCAACACTTGAAGCCAAACTGAAGAAATAACACTATCTGCCAGAGTCTACTAACCTGTGTGTACTTACCGAATAGATTTCTTCTAGAAAAGAAGACTTGTTGTCACAAAATTCTTCGTAGATATTTGATATTAATACTGTATTATTATTCCTAAACTTCAATGGAAGGGCCAGCGTCATCGATCTTGCCAATCAAATCCGCAGCAACCTTTAGATTCTCCGCACCACTCAGAGCCTTGGCGACCATAGTCTCGCTCCGCTCTCTGACAATACGTCTTAGTGCGCTGACAAGGAAGCCAGAAACTAAATCCACGGACCAGCTATCCGGGATCAGGCTTAACACATGTCCAACGTCGAACCACCCCCCGAATCTTTCGAGCAGATTGCTCGTTTGTTCGACACGATTGCTGATATCCTCGATCTGCAAGAACTCTGATAGTAGAAAGCCGAAGAGCTCGGCTTGTTGTTCTCTGGTTGGAAGGCTTTCGCGTGCAACTGTTCCGGATACAGGGTGGTAGATGCTGGACCCACCTAGTAGACAGTAGTTAATCGCTGTGTCGTAGTCTCCCAGACCATGGGTCAAAAGTCGTAGAGCCTCTTCATGGTGAGACTGTCTGCCGTCAAGAATGATGACTTCCGGAACCAGCTCTTGGGTGTACGGTGCAATCCGAGCCAAAATGGCTGCCACATCGTACTGGGATGCAGAACCTTGACTGCCACCCAGGAGCTGCAAGAGGCGTAATCGACTGTGCCACCACTCCTCATCCACGGTATTGTCCGTGATGAATTGTCGATATGTGGGCTTTGGAGGACGGAGTGCCCGATATGACTCGTAGGTCTGTGCTAATGTCGTCCTTGCCTCTTCCGACTCCTCCAACTTGCTGGTCACAATATCCAAGTAATAAGCTATGAGCTCATTGATATATTCGGCATGATTTTTGCTGAATACCAGATACTCAAGGTAATCCTTGACTGCTCCCGGTGCCCCTGCCCGAAGAATTTCGACAACCTGGGTTGGTTCGAACTTAACCTGGCTCCGATCCTCGGCGAAAACTTGCACACCAAGTTTGGGGTTTCGTGTCGCCAGCCAAACGCCGTATTCCTGCACCAATGACGGATTTCGAATTTTGGTGAGGTATTCCCGAACTTTCTGTTCGCCCTCTCGGAACTCCCCGCCTTCATCTGGCTCTCCTTCCACAATTCTGCGCCAGGTAGCGAGCACCTCGCCAGCCATTTTGCGACTCTGATATAGTCGGCTGAGGACATAAAGACGGCGGTGAGATTCTAGAAGTGAAATAGCCCTCTCGAAACAATCAACACCTTTGTCGACGAGTTCGTATAGATCTAGTCTCACAGATTTTCCTTTTGGGGGACCTGGGGAAGTGGACCTGTCAAGCTGGAGCAAAACAATTAGGAGAGCCGCGTCAACGCTTCTGAACACTTCATTTTCATTGGCGATACTCCCAAATCCTTTCCTCTTCCTCCACGCTGCGAGGAATCTCCTAAGAAAATTCAAGATATGATCGGACATGACGCCACTATCCTTGGTAGTGTCTGAACTTTCCGGTGTGCTGTTGGTGATGAAGCTGTCTGCGACATCTTTGACACCTCCATGAATCCATATGCCCTTTCGACCTTCCACAATCTCGTTTCTGAGATATGGGACGATGGCGAGAATAACCCGCGGATCTAAACCACCTTCGAGAAGAGCATCCTCGCATATCCGATACTCGGGCTCTGAGGGCGGTGGTGCCAGTGCATCTAGACTGCTCATGAACAGCAATAGTCCGGCTCGCTGTCTGATATATCCAAGACTGAGGTATTCTGTCTCTGTTTTGGCCTCTCGGCCTCGCAAAGAATTGATAAGCTCGATTAGCTTTCTGCGATCCATTGACGGATAGGTTTGATCATCCCGGATTTTGTTGGACGTCATATCCGAGATGCTGGCATCTAATCTCAGAGCAAGTGGATTTCGAACAGTCCACCAAATGGCGTTGCCAGACCAAGCGACAATGCGAGTCCGGGCTTGCCCAAGCCGCTGAGCAAACTGTTGCTCTTCTTCGTTACGATGATCCTCCCACCCTTTTGGGAGGTCATCAGTACTTTCAAACAATTCTCTCTCACCAGACACACGCTCCAGTGACATTGCTGTCCTGGAATCGACACTGTGCAGTGAAAGAATAGATGCATCCATAGATCGTGTAGCAAATGGTTGAAAGCGTTTCATGCGTAGCCTCTCCACCACGTCTTCAAAGTAGACATCTCCGACATCAACAACTGAGCGAAGGCCGATTTTTGCGGGGCTGCTGCCGTCTTTCTGGCTGCCTAGTAACGGCGCTTCCAGCCAGTACTTTTCAGAATCGCCTTCCCCTGGATCTAAATCCCAGCGTTGAATTTCCACGCCATGTCGGGATTCTTCACCAAAATCACGAGACATAGATGCAAGCACGAACCCCTCTTCTTCATCGTCGATTGTTGTTGGTGTGGGATCTACGCCAACTCCCCGACCATCAACCACGAGCTGCTCTGGATACTTGTCGAATTCTAGCGTCGACCGCGTTGGGTCTCCTTCAAGATTCACAAACATGCCAACTCCAGGATCACGAGGGCCAGTTCCAGTCACCAGCAGGAATTCCTGAGGCGTGGGGGAGACTACATGAGGTTTAAGTAATACAGGGACCGGGGGAGGTGGTGGCGGCGGCGGCGCTTGTTGTTGTTCTGTGGCCCCAGGTTCAACAGGAGGTGGTGGAAGAGGCTTATTTGTTGGGCTGGGTTCTCCTGCTGGTGCTGGTGATGATTCTCGAAATATCCCCTCTGGTGTTTCTCTGCCTGAGCGATCACCACTTGCAGCTCTCTGCCCAGGCCTTCGAGTACTACTAGTCATAAACGTGCCCAGACTTGTGCTCCGCCCGTGCCCTCTGTCGTCTTGAGGTGCAGCAGAGTAGCCCTGAGCCGAGGATGTACTTCTCGATATCCCTCCAGTACTGCCTGAAATATCCTCAACATGACCACCAATATTGCCAGACTGTGAATCGTCCAGTGAGGAAATGGGAAACAAAGGTATCTTGAGTAGTCGATCAACATCGAGAAGCGCATATGAGTGGGAGTCAGCTACACAAGCAAATGAGTCTCGGCGGACAGACGTTACGCTTCCGGCAAAGTCAATCGTCTATTGACTAGATTAGCTAAAGATCCATCTTTTTAGAATGCGGATAAACCGACCCGAAGTCCACGAGGGTCTTCACTGATCTTGATAACTCGTATCTTCTTATTAAGAGATGCCAGCACCGTGACTGAGGGAGCCTTCACATCCTGCCCACTCCCACTTAAGTCGATATTCAAATCTATACCACCGATCCAATTGCACGGCCGTATCTGTGTAGTTCCAAACACAGGACTCAGTTCTGGGAGAGAGTAGAATGTGACTGTCCAATTGCATAGTATGCAAGCCTTATTAACCTTGGGCAGCAGTAATATCTGCTGCACGCCTGGTCGTGCCGCGGTCGGAGGCTCGTGGAAGGCCGGAGGGAGTCTCGATGCTAGAATGTAGGATGGCTTTCCGGAGGCATCGTCGGGATCGGGGGGTATTTGTACAAAGTGTAGTATTTCGGATGCAGATGTTCCAACATAGAGGTTCTGCTCTGGGGGATGTTAGCTATCTGCTCCGAGCAACTGAATTCCGGTGAGAGATACCTAGAAACTCCACGCAGTTTATCTCAATATCATCTCTATCCCCTTCTGCAGACAATGGCAGGTCCTCTAGGAGTGCGCGCAACACGAACGGCCCAGTCTCTGCGGCTGCCTGTCGCCTGCTCAATGCAGTCTCCTCAGAGTCGTTGGATTCCATGTTTTATTGAGCTCGCGCCCGAGCAAAGATCATCGCATGTTTGGGCGATTATTTCGAGCTTCACTGCTCTGAGCTGCACACTGAGTTGGTGGGATGGGCTTCTGATATGAGGCACGGTCCGGAAGGCTGGCCTTGGAGCTCAGGGATTAGCTCAGAGCTGGATCGGCTAAATACCGGCTCGCTAAAGACAAATGGTTTGGAACTGATGTCAACAAAAGGGGGAACAAGCCGAGCTTGCACCCGGTCGTTTTCTAATATGATTTGGGTATGTTCTTTACATGTTGAACTCTATAAGATCTCAACTCAATTTCCATCTCAAATTGAAATGGGGGTGCGATAAATCCTTGTAAGCACAGCTATTCTAAAGCCTTCAGACAATGCCTATTGTCATCGTCACAAGATAATTATCCACACTCTTTCCCCCTACTGCCCTATCCGCAGGCCACTTGAATGCTGCTTGCAATAAGCTGCGATGTATTCTTCTACACTACTAGACTACCTACTTTGACTATAACTGAACAGAAGGCCGAAAACCATCCCAAAAATATCGTTAAATCGTCGGAACATTGAAGAGCTTTCCAAAACGCAAAGAACAAACACGTAGTAAAGTCCCAAAATCAGCAAAGAGGAGCTTGATCGCAGAATAAAACTCGTCATTGGATCATCCGTGATAGAGTCACAAAGATCAATCGGAAACCTTCTGACCAACAGTGACCTCCGAAACGACACAATCCTTCGCAGCCGTCATATCCTTCCAAATCTCATCCATCTTCTTCACCGCTGCTTCCTTGCTCAGGATATTCCCAACAACAAGTGTGCCTTGACGGAAACCTTCATCGGGAATGGCCTCTCTTCGCAAAAAGGCTGGCGGAGGTGGCCCAGGTCGGTATGGAGGTCTCGGCATTGGAATTTGAACAGGGCTTCGTGAGTGATTGTGGATGATGGGGTAGTGACGGGGCGGACTGCGAGATCTTGGGCTATAGCTGCGTTGTCTTCTCCAGGGATTGTCTCGCTTAGTGAAGACCCGGCCTCGCTCGACCGTGTCAATGGTCTCGCCTTTGATAGTAATCAACCAGTTCGTGTATGCAGGGTCCTTGCCCCATTTCTTCGCTGAACCGTAAGAGTATTTCTGCTGTGGTCGAACAGAGACCACGGTCCACAGTCGCTTCGCTACATCGTTCGAAGAGGATTCGGTTCGGGCTTCGAGAAGGCTATCAACCTCATATCCGAATTTCTTTGGGACTGCCTGAATTGCCTTCTGCATCGCTTCCTTGTGCTTGGCTGGAGAAAGGTCGGTGGCAGCATATCGGTGCTGTTCTTTCATCTCGCCTTGAGTCCTAAATTCAGAGTCCATCTCCCAAAAACCCATGTCTTCATAGTATGACTTGAACTTAATTCCCAAGAATCCCCAGGATCTGGTGACATTCTGGACAGGTTCGATCCAGCGAAATCGCCACTCTTCGTAGATTTCAGGGGTATCTAGGAATGACCTATGCATTACGTCAGCTTGAGCACTTCACACATGGTCGAATGGCAATTACCCAGAGTCAGATGAGCTGACTGAAGAGATGCTTTCGCAGTCGATATCTTTGGCAAAAGGAGCTCTCTTCCTTGTCGGCTCAACAATCAACGTGAGGTCGCTGACGTTTGAGTCTCTTCGAGAGAGACTGGGAATTGCGGCTGCATTCTTCCTGTCGGCTTCATTCTTCTCTTTCTTTGCGGCAGCTTCGGCTTCGAGCTTCTTGCCTTTCTCGGCCTTTTCAAGGCTCTGAATAAGGTGAGGGAGGAGGGAAGTTAAGTTGTTGAACTCGTCGGTTTGCTCAGGCATGAGGGCGTTTCTAAAGTAAGATTAGCATTATTGTCAAAGCGATAACTGATTTCAGGGACTTACTTGTCACTTAGGCTCTTGAGAATCTGATACTTGACAATGTCGTTCAACTCAAGAAGCGTGTCCCGGGTGTCGTCAAGGCTTTTCCAGAATTCTTTGGCCTCTTCACGTCCCCCAAGTGCCATTGTGATCATGAACCACGGATCAACCTCCGCACTGATCGTCTGTCCACCAATAGTCCCGTCATTCTTCCAGACGCCGTTCGAGATTCCTTCATTGACCATGACCAGGAACTTTTCGAGGTTGAGCTTGGCTGTCTCGCAGGTTGGACCTGTGACTTCCTCTTTGATACGGAATTCATTCTCGTACTTGTTCAAGGTAGTTCCAAGCTCAGTGAGCATAGTGGTCGTTAGTGAAAGAGTGGCATACAGGTTCTCAAGTCTCCTGTCATGGACTTTACGGTACGTTATGAACTTAGTAAACGAAGTTATGAGGGCCTTTCCGGTTTCTCCAATCGCCAGGATGGAGTCTCCAGGATGAATATTTGTAGCTGCCATGATTCCAAACGCTTGCAGATTGAATTTGTTGTGCCGCTGAGCTCTAGGACTTTCGATATGGTGATAATAAAAGGGATGACCAGAAATTTGATGAAATGATGGCACTGCGATTCAAGAAGAGGAACTCACTGATATTTATCACTTCTTTCCCCGCATGTCATAAGGCTGTGTAAACCTCAGTAGAAGTGAAGTAGGCAGCGACACGGCATTGAGCGAACCAAAAAACAGATACCTATCGTCGATATGCAAGCCATTTTCAGCCCCCATGCTCCTTCATGCATATTCTAACCTCCTAACATGCTCGGCTATGACCAAAGTCGAATCAGAG
Organism: Cadophora sp. M221; assembly: GCA_017366145.1. NCBI lineage: Eukaryota > Fungi > Ascomycota > Leotiomycetes > Helotiales > Ploettnerulaceae > Cadophora > Cadophora sp. M221. The sequence goes on along the minus strand of JAFJYG010000007.1, from coordinate 61,384 downwards.
CCAAGTTGGCCTAAAAGACTGACCGTATTACATGCATATGCCCGCGAATCAAGAGTCTTTGCACAGTTTGGAACTTTGCTGGGTACTCGGTGAGAGGCACTGCCTAGCGAGGGCTTGCCTAGCTCCGTGGTCATGCATAGGGCGAAGAGGCAACCAACCGACTTGACCTGCAATTGGAGAAAATGCGAGTCGAGTGGAAGCCTTCATAATGCTTTTCTATTTGACTTGTAAAACCACCGAGATATCCTGATGATCTCACCGGCTCTTGGATTCGGTGACCTGTTCTGATTTGCCTCAGAATAGGCAAGACTTCTCTGAGAGAGAGCTAACTAGAAAAGGCTAACGAACAAGGGGCAAAAGAAGATGCGAGCATCTCTTGCCGTGAAGTACAAACAGAATTTACTTTGCTACAATACTAGTTATCTTGTTTTGACAATCGTGTGTTATTGTAAAACCAGAAGATGCTTAGTTGTAAATACTGAGGACTACGCGGATGGCGCTAGACTTAAACGAGTCTGGGGAAACGAGCATTGACAGGGGCCGACCCAAGCTTCAGGGCTGTGCTGTTGCTGTGCCTGACTGACCTAAACTAACCTCTGAGAACACGCTTCAACAACACGATTCGTAGAACTCTACTTGGGACACTCCATGATCTACAGAAGCTATCTGGCAGACGCGAAAACCTCGAATATAATCTGATGATTACTTACTGAAGCTGCACCCGACATGGCCGATTTAGCAGACGCGGCCCTTGCGGAGGCTGCGAACTCATCTCCTGCTGGGGATCACCATGGAGCTGCAGGACAGGACAGCGACAACAAATTCCAGAAGGCGATATCAGCATGGCGGAGTAGGCAACAAATTTCCCCAGACTTAATATCTGCTAATTCGAACAAGACATCAACCTCACAACGATGATCCCATCCCTAGACAACACTGCGTCCGAAATCGTGCAGTACCAACGAGATTCTACAGTCCAGCGCAAGGATCTGGCACAGAAGACTAAGGATTTCAGAAAGTTGGACGACTCTGCCAAGCTGGGGGAGATCAAAGGGTTGCTGAAAGGTGAGTGGTGATAAAAATAATGTGCTGGTCAATGAAACTGACAGCTGGATAGCTTACCAAACATTTATCGACCTCCTCACGAACCACTCCAAATCGACCAACTCAGCATTTTTACAAGTCTACTCGTCACTCTCGGAAGCACCTGACCCATACCCGCTACTGGAGGCATCGGTGGACTCGCTTCTTCTTTCTGAAGACACTCTCCCAAAGGTCACTCTGGAAAACGAACATCTCCAGAAGAGTGTCAGTAAGCTCACGTCACAGTTGGAAGACACAGAATCAAGATTGGAGGCTGAGCGGACAATGCGAAAAGGTATTGAGGATGGACTAGAGACAAAAGTGAAGGAGGTCGAGACTTCATGGGCAGCAGTTCTGGAGGAGAAGAAAGACAACTGGGAAGCCAAAGAAAAGCTTCTTGAGGAGAAGGTGGAGAATCAGGACCGATTGCTGAACGAGATCAAGGCCAGCTACGAAGTAACCCAGCGCCTGGGGCAGTCCGAGTCCGAAAATGGAGGCGGAAGGGGCAATGTCACTAGTGCGGAATTGGAGATGGTAAACTCGGACCTCGAGCGAACGAGCGTACGATTGGCAGAAGTCGAAGCCCGGAATGAGCAACTGAGAATCGAGCTTGCGCAATCAGCATCTCAAGTACCAAGCCAGCCTGTCTTGAACTTGGAAGATGATCCATCATTCATGAGAATGCGATCCGAGAACTCGTCCCTCTTGCGGAAACTTGATGCTGCTCGGGTGGAACGTGACGCGAGGAAACGAGAGTTGGATGGAAAACTTCGGACACTTGAGAGAGAGATTGGGATGCTTAAAGAAGAGCGCGATACTCTGGTCACCAAAGTGAAGAAGTGGAGCGATTATGAGGACGTTAAACAAGAATTGGAGGTGCTGAAGAGTATTGAGTTCTCAACAGGGGATGATGATGACCCCGATGTTACAGACGTAGTTCCCAGCGCCTCCCAATCTGCAGGAGAGAACGGGGTAGGTCCCAAAGGAAAAGGGGACACCTTGGAGCAGCTGTTACTTGCTCGGAACAAAAAGCTCAGTGACGAATTAACTATTCTGAGAGTATCGCATCAGGACTTGCAGAGCCGGCTCCAGTCGATGCAAGAAGAATTGTCCAAGACAAACGCTGAGCTTGAAAGAGCTCAGCATCTGAACTCGACCTTAGAGAACGACCTTGCAAATGTCCATGATTCAGCAAATGCTTACCCATCTGGCGCATCTGTTGCTGGAACCTACGTAAGCAGATATCCTCAGTCGTCAGCAAATTTTGGCCGGAAAGGAGGCAGAGTATCGCCCACTTCGTCGATCATATCGGGCTTCGACCCTAGATCAGCATCATTGGGAACGACATCTTTAGAAGCCTTGAGATCAGGAGAACCAGTTGGAGGTGGCTCGGGCATATTACCCATGATCACAGCACAGCGTGATCGTTTCAAGAAAAGAAACACCCAACTGGAGAATGAGCTGTCGGAAAGCCACCGTGCAGTATCCTCCTTGCGACAGGAAATAGCATCCTTGCAGAAGGACAATCTAAATTTGTATGAAAAGACACGATATGTCTCAACATACAACAGAGCCGGACCGACTGCCTCCTCTGCCTCATCGTATGCTACGAATCCCAACCCTTCGACAATTCAGATGTCAAACTCAACATCGTCTGGACTTGCCTTGGATCGATATCGCTCAGCTTACGAATCAAATATTTCTCCATTTGCAGCGTTTCGGGGGCGGGAATCGGCTCGAGCATACAAACGCATGAGCCTTCCAGAACGCATAGTCTTCTCAATAACCAGGATGGTTTTGGCTACAAGGACGAGTCGGAACCTATTTGCAGGATATTGCGTCGCATTGCATCTCGTTGTGTTCCTCTCCCTATACTGGTTGGGCACAGGGGATGCGGGGAGCAATTTAGGAGCAATTGCTGCCGCTGGAGCCGGTCCTGTTCTTGCAAACTCTGGGGAAGACTCAACAACCAACGGCGAGTGGAAGCAGGCAGGGTTCAGCGACAAAGTATCGTGAGAATGTGAGAGGATTGTATTATTTGTGACAATAAAGGCCAAGGCCAGGTTTCTGATCCGTTTCTAGATTCCCGCATATGAGATGCTTGTTTGATTTGACCATCGATCGTACCTGGGGAAAGCTCTATTCTTGGCCGCGGGGTAACTTAGCCTGTGGCCGACAGTTGATGTTCCACAGCATTAATCTAATCGAAATGGCCTCAGCATTCGGGGCAGATAGTGTCCGTTGCATGGTCGCCATCGACCAAATGTCGAGCCCGGCTTTGATCATACTGACCGACATGCAGTTGTGGAGACTGAATGAGCAAAATCGGCCAAGTCTCGAAGTCTTATCATTCTCAAGTTCAGCGGCACAGTGAGCTGTCGAAGCCCATGCGTCACAACTGCATCATTAGTTTTCGGGTTCTCTTCCTGGACCTCCAAACGCCTTCGAGAAGCTCTTTGGAATTGCCCTCATAATAATAGCCACGAAATGCCATCTCACTGGACGGCCGACGACGACCCTCCCTTGGACTCCACTCGCCCAAGCCCACCCACTATTAGCTGGCGATCATCTCCCGGGTAAACAAACATCGACTCCAATTGGCCGAGTCAGATAAGGTTGGCGGGGAGCCGCACGCCACGGTCCAAAAATACATCTTGTAAGCGCTGGTAATCTGGCAGCTATGAATAGCTTCTCTCGCTCAAGATTCCATGCCGCCCAATCCATTCTACCGCGCCAACAATCCCACGCTCGGCGAGAATCAATCGCGGCTATGAACCTCTTGGAAGCGTCAAAATATTGGGAGGTAGCCAAGGCTTTCAGTCCATCCCATGTTTAATCTACGGGCGCGTCACTGCAAGAAATACGTGGAGGGCTAGGTAGGTAGGGGCGCCCGCGGTTGAAGAGTTCCGGACTCGCGATATCTAAACGCTGTCCTACTGGACCAGAACCAGGCGTGGGCCAAGCAAGCTACCAATAAGCTTCCTACCTCTGGTGGATGGGTTCATCCATTGTGCTCCATTATGCAGCATGTGCACGCGGGCCTTACAAATGTTTAGTGTTCAGAGAACGTGGTCAGAATATGCCGGTGGAGGCATCTGTAATTCTTACTCCAAACGGCCACTAACAGACAAGCCCTATTCTAAGACGCACAGAGGATATTTACGAAGCTTTCTATTTCAGAAAAAGGATTAGGCTGAACTGATGTGAGCACTGTGGCGTTCAGGAGCTCTGACTACGACATCAGTTGAACCAGCCAGCATACAGACAGACAGACAGACACTGGCAAGGGGACGGATCTACGAACAGCGTTTGATGCTCTGGGCAGCTGCAAGACCAGACTTCGAGACGCGAAGTGTTTCTTGGACAATGATTCCAAGCTCTGGCTGTCGAAGAGGGGGGAGTCAGCTACCCCTCGCCATTTGTCCAGCAAGCGGTCTGCTCTTCCGCGACCTGAGCGTCAAGATCCCCCTTGTCTCTCGGCTAAGGCACTGCAGCGGCCTCCTGCCAGCTCGCACCAACGTCGATAGGCTGGCGTTGCATCCTCGCTTCTCGCCCGCAGGGGAATTATTGCGAATCAGCGGCTGCGATGCACCACCCCGTTTTAGAATGCATGGGTAATGGTGGTTACCGCTGCCCAGGATTATTTGCAGCGCGGTCCGGCAGACAGACCAGCCTTCTAATTCTAAAACTGGAAGTACTACTGCTGGCCTCGAAATTGCACGTACTCATGTCCTGTATAAGACCGTTCGCAGACCCAGCCAGATAAGCAGCCTTATTCTCATATCATCTGTGCGCATTCCATTCGATTACATCTACCTATCAACTACCCCCTCTCATCAGTTGGTTCCTCCTCTCCATATCTCTGGTCTTTCTCTCTTCGATATCGCTGTGGTCGTTATTTCTTTGTCTTCTCTCGAACCGACCTCCTCTTCGACCTCATCCGACCTCATCCTAATATCTTTAATTTTTTATTTTTCCCTTTCACACAATCAACATGCTTTCTCAAATATGGATTGTTTCCGCGCTGTGCGCAGGTGCTCTGGCCGCCCCAACCCTTACATACTCCGCTGGATCGGCCGACAAGCCAGCAGACATGAAGATTCTGACAGACTACTTTCAAATGTTGGGCAAGAAGATCCAGGCTGGAAAGAACATGGCCGCCGCACCTGTTTGCAATCTCGATAATGCGAAAATGCCAGTTGCTTGTGAGTACTGGAATTGTTTACATGGTATTTGCATACTAACTCTCCCTAGCTCCCACGCCTTTGCCAGCTGTTACTGAGGGTCTGTTTTTGAAGCATGTGGCAATCGGAAGAGGAACACAGAACTATACTTGCGATACCACAAACGCAACCGCCATTCCTGTTGCAAACGGAGCAGTAGCAACCCTCTACAACGCTAGCTGTGTGGCCGCATCATTCCCAGACATGCTCGCCGCCCTCCCAGACGTAGCCCTCCAATTCAACCTCACAGACGTCAACCAAGCCTCCCTCTCTCCATCCAACCTCGCCATCAGCGGCCACCACTACTTCACCAATGGTACCACCCCTTTCTTCACCCTGAACTACGAAGGACAAGAGCTAGGCACCGCACCTTGCCAGAAGAACGCAGGAGTTCCCGCTCCATCTGGCACAACCAAGGGACAAGGCAACCAGGGTTTCGGCACCGTAGCATGGTTGAAGCTCACTACACGAGACGGAGCAACTGGTGGTCTTCAAGAAGTCTACAGGATCAACACAGCTGGTGGAAACCCCCCTGCGACATGCACTGGCATGGCTGCATCCTTTGAGGTCCAGTACGCTGCTGAGTACGTCTCCATCTCCACTCATTCTACAAAAAAAATGTACTAACAATATCCCTTTCAGATACTGGTTCTACGCTGTTTGAAACCTGCGTCATGTTTGCACCATAGAAGACAGAGACCGATATACAGTAATTCACTTCACAGAAGCACCGCATCGCTCACGCGACATCGGAGCCATACTTTTTTACAAATTACAAAAGAGAGGGATAATTCATCACGCTGCTACTTTGTCACCATACCCACGGAACGGAGCAACAGCACCTGCGCGCGAAGACAAGCAGGGGCAAAAGGTGTTCGCGGATGGGCCCAGGGGTTGAGCGGATGCGGGCTTGGGCTTGCTGGATGGGGGGCAAGGGTTGGGCTGGGGTCGGGGCGATTCATAGCAGGGCAATTAATGGCATGAATATATTCTTTGAACCTTCAACAATTTTCTCTCCTCATCTTATCTCACTCACTCCATCCATCCACCCATCCATCCATCCATGACCATACCAAACAATACTTTACTATTTACCTTTCTCTCTAACCGCCGTCCCAAACTTGCTCCTCAGGAGGACCTCAGGAAAGTAAATGCGAAAGTTAAACGAGCCGAAATAAGCTTTCGTATGGCGATAACCTTTCCCAACCTCTTCTTCTCTCCCACTAAGAGTTGTCGTCCCTGCAGATCATAACCCATCACTAACGAACTATCTACGTAACCGAAACAGTTCCTTCGTGAGATAAAATACAAAAGTCGCACGCGTGTGATCCGATGTGGAATCAATCCTGTCTGCAAAACTGCCTACCAGGATGGTCCTCTCTGTAGATTGACTGTAGATTCACGTACAGTTAGGGTCGTACCCTGCAGATTGATCAACCAGGTCCAGCCAGCCAGACTGTTCGTGGGTCTTGTGAGGAAGGAATGGAATCATCTTATCTTCCCTTAACCTGAAACGTGGAGATGAATGGGATGTGAGGCTAGGGGGGAGGGAGATCAAACAGCTGGGGTGAATGGAGGAACACCAACGCTATAACCAACAATCGAACCGAGTCCTTTCTTGATTTTGCATCTGTGCGTTTTGATCCGCTTGGGACTTGAGGAGGGCTGGGGGCGGGTACATGCGAGCCGATGTTTCGAGACAAGGTGGTGGGAGGAAACATTTTGGATGAGTTAAAATAGTGAGGGAGTGTTGAGGGATGAGGTGGTGAATGGGTCAGAATTGAGAAGAGACTATTTCGTCCTCTTTGAACCGACTTTTGAAGCGCAACGTCATATCAAGCAAGACCACTCTGGCAGTTTAAGATAGCGTCTGGTGAACGTAGCTTGAAAATGATAGAATGTGTACGTCCATCGCTTGATTAGAAGCAAGACAAGACCTGAACCTCGACTAAATACGGAAAATTTAGTCCCAAAAAAGTAGCAGTAGCAACACCGCTCTTTTAAGAGGGTTGATCAAGAAAGGAATCTCGGGCCACCTCTCTCGAGTTTTGAAAGACATGCCTTGTCATTTTGGTACGGCAGAGCGCAGAACCTCGCCTGCAGCATTGAACATGAAAGACAACGGCTCGTACCTTGTAACTCAGCTGCACAAAGGGAAACGGGTTCGGGCCATCGGTAAAGGAGAAATCGGCACGGAAGTCAAAGAAGTGCGAGCAAGCCAATGGACAGATACACAACCGTCCTCCATGACACCGTTCTCCCGATTGAGAAGACGTTATACACATCGCATCGCTATGACAGGATATCCTCTTATCCGACCACCAAGTTTCGTGTTACGAGGACCGTCAGCTTACATCTCCTCTCCTCCCAACCAGCCAAAAAACACATCTCTTCCCAACTCCAAGCAAGTCCAAGTAAAGTTGGGGGCGGCGCAGTACTGAACGGCACCTTCGTGTTTACAATGCCGTGCTCAGGAGGCTGCGGACTCAGGGGTTCCGTACCAGCAACTAACTCATCGAAGCGAGAGACATCTCCTCTGTCCTCTGTCTCAGACTGCTGACATCCTCTTTGGGGACTAGGTACTGCACATCGCGGTTTCAAGATCTGGCCATTGTTGGAATCCGGATCATGGCGAATGCGTCTGATACACTTATCAGGAGGTGCAGATCATAAGATTCTCCGTCATCCTTGAGGTTGTTGCAAGATCTGGGATGTTTACATGTGGATGTTTCATGTGGCTGATGTGGAAGAAGTGATGAAACGAAACTCTTGGGGGGCTGGACTTGTTATTATACTCTGCTTTGGGAATAGTGGAATGTCTTGATTAAGAATATATTCTGTAAATATAAAATTGAAAGTGGAGGATGATTTTGAAAGTATGTAAGCCCGTTTTAGGGAAAATATGTCATCTGCAGAGGTGGGAGTTGGAGGAGGTTGACAAGAAATGTGGGGTTGTACATCTAAGTCACGCCAAGCCCTTTAGTTCTCTCCAGCGCGTCCCCCCGCAAAGTAAATATCAACATCATGAAGCTTCACTTTCTTGAATCAACACCCACGCAACAAAGAGTCGCAGAATACCCCCTCAATCGCGTTGCGTAGCTAGATTGATTCCAATCGCATTCAAGCATCTGCCGCCATTGTGCGACGTCATTTGACCCCAGTGTCCACATCGGCGCAAAGCTCCTCGAGAAGAGACCAAACCACGACATGAGCGCGTCAATCAACTCAGATGTCACTCTATTAACAGAGCATCTCACATACCGACCAGCAGCTTTGATTGACGACATAGTAAACAGGTTCGTATATCCCAAACCCACTCCCGGATTCCCAACACTAACACTCACAAGTATCAATGTCCTCGCATTCAAAGCCTCCGAAGCCGTCGAGAAAGGCCTCCTCTCCGCCGACCCCACAGCCCTAGGCTTCAAGCTCCCACCCCAAATCACGCCCGAAAACACAGCAGCGGCGAAAGCCATCGCCGAGAAATCCAAGCACGAGATCGAGAACGGAGTACACCAGCTCGAAACGCTCCTCGAAGCGAAAATCGACAAGAACTTCGACAAGCTGGAGATCTACGCGCTGCGGAATATACTGAGCGTGCCGCCCGAGGTGCGGGATTGGGTTAGATTGAGCCATTATGAGGGCTTGAATTTCGTGCAGGATGACCAGGCGCCGAATACGGAGAGTGTGACGCTCCAGAGGAGGAAGTTGAGGGAGACGCAGAAGTTGCATGCGCTGTTGAGGGCGGAGACTGCGAGGAATGAGGCGACTATTAGGTCGTTGAAGGGCTTGCTTTTGAATCAGGTGGAGAAGAGGGAGCCGGGCTTGGAGGAGGCGCAGACGTCTGCTCCGTTTGCGTTTTTGCAGAAGAGGGGGGATTTGACGGGTGATGTCAAGCATCCTGTTACTACTACGACGGAGTTTACTATCTCGCAGCTGCCGGCGCTCAAGAGCTTGTTGGAGAATCTGAAGCCGAGATTGGGAGAGCTAGCGAATGGTGGGGGAAATGAAGGGCTAGTGGGCGAGGAGGAGAAGTCTTGGAGGAGAGAGAGGTTGGAGTTTGTGGAGAGGGAGACGAAGAGGCATTTAGAGAATGTGAGGGGGTTGGAATTGGGAGAAATGGGAGAGGTGAGGGATGGAGAGTGGCAGGGCGAGGGGAGGAAACTGGGGAAAGGGGAGCTGGAGGATTTGGAGAGAGTAGTGGAAATGGTTGGTGGTGGGGATCCTATGGATCAAGGGCCCTAAAATATATGCTGCTTGTTTAAAGTTGGGTATGGCGTTCGGCGATATTGGGAGGCTTGTTCTGGACGGCACAGGATCTGGATATGGAGGGATGGAGCATCTGATGACGACTAATGAATATGACGTGCCGATTCAGACCTTTGATGTTGTGCCAAGTTCTTTTGACTATGATCCTATTCATTGTACAAGATATCAACCCTTGGTATTGACACCACAAAGTCCATTAATATACAGCCTGACCTCCATGCCGCCTAACCTCTCTTTGGGGTTTTCTTCAGATACTGCGCCTTAAGCTCTGGTCCCTGCTCTACGAGACCAAAATTACGAGCCAGCCTCCAGAACTCCCAATTTAACTGACGCTCAAATCCTTGGCCCTCAACTGGCACAGGCGCTCCACTATCTATGATAGCGTTGTTGACCAACGTTCTTGCCAAATCCCATTCTTGATTCTCCACCAAGGCTAATAACAGCAGCCTCATAGCGGTCCAGCCCACTTTGCCCTTTGAGGCTTGGACCTTTCCAAGAATCCTCATTGCACGACCCGTCTCGTTATTGCGGGCGTACCCCTCAATCGCCCTGTCCCAGAAGATCTCATCCGTACCTCCCTGGGTGTTGGATGCTCGCTCAATGATGGTTCGAACTGCATCCATATTGGGGGGCGCCTGGGCAAATTGTTGTTCTAAGAGCATTGTATAGATGTAAGCGTTGGCATCTATGCCTTGCTCATACATCGTATCAACCACAGCGTTAATGGTAGCCATATCCGCGGGGGAACTATCGTTCGAGAGTAGCTGGCGAATGATTTTGCCATATACTTGAATGGTAGGCTTCACGCCTGCTAATTTCATCTCAGAAAAGACGTTCTGGACGATGGCGGTAGTTTCTTCTGGCGTAAGCCCCTCCATGGAACGGAATGTCTCATCAAGAACTGTTGTGAAGGTGTAGCTATCGGGCTGCACGCCGGTCTTTTGCATACGCTGTAAAAGAGCCATAGCTTCTTTCGAACGACCTTCTCGGATCAAGGACCGGAGGAGTGTGTTGTAGGTATTAACGTTAGGCGCAATACCGAATTTTCCAGCCCAGGCTAGGACTTTGTAGGCAGCATTGGACAAGTTGTTTTTGAACAAGCCGCCTATTGCAGCATTTACCACTTCAATGGAAGGCTTGACCGCACCTTCAACGTCGGTCATCAACTGTAGTTGAGGCTGATCCATGTTCGGATATTTCTTCCTTGCAGCTTCAATCCATATACGACCCATCTCGTCAAGTGCTGCAACTCCAGCATCGGCCTTTCTGCATGTGATAAGTCCACCGACGATTGTCGCCCAGCAGATTACGTCCGGCACGACTTGCGACCTTCTCATTTTGGTCCATACCTGCTCAAGTGCCTTGACGTCTTTACCAGCGACACAACCTGACATCATTGAATCCCATGTTCTCAAGGTGGGAGTCAAACCATTGTTGACCATATGATTCCACACATCAATGGCACGATTCGGTTGGCGGAGACTCATGTAGACCAGAATTAAGTAGTTTGCCAGAGCGAGTGTCAGCTTTCCTTGCTCAGCAGATGGGCCCTCAACTCCCGAGGTATCAACTGGCCATCGGGATACATCTGACCAGATATCATCGACTTGACGGAGATTTCGCGTGGTAGAAGCTTCATGGAGCCTCCTGTTGATGTACCGTACACTTATTTGAACCGAAGCGCGCGACATGCGTTCCGCCTTCGTTTTGTCAATCTGGGGGTGGTGATATTGTGACATTGCCGCTGCGCGTTCCCTGATGGCAGACCAATTGTCCTTAACATACTCCGAGAGCTCAGCAACATTCGACATCGAATATGGCGAGTGAATGTTGCTACGATCCAGGCCGGGAACGCTGATTATTCGGCTCAAAACTGTCAAAAGAGGAGACGGATCTATGCTCAGGCCTTCTATATCCACTGAGCGTTCTGAGAGAAGTCCGAAAGTGGCAAGAGTAATCGTTGGGAAAGGTTTCAAACTGCCCAATTTGAACAATGGCACCAAAAGTGCAAAAACGTCCTGAGAGCCTCTTTTTTGGTGAGCATGGGCTGCGTCTACCATGGAGATGGATGGCAAGGTCATCCAGTAAGAGGGAGAATCCTTGTCGTGAAATCTTCCGAGTTGTCCAATATCACGGCAAGCAATATTCCAGGCACCAATCAAATCTTCAGTGAGTCGTTTCTCAGTTTCTGGGTCACGAAACTCTCCGTTCCTCATTTTCAAGATGTATCGGAGAGGATGAGACACCATGTCAATCCAATCGTGGCCACTGAGGTAACCTAGTTCCATGAAGACCCTCGAAATCTCTGTGGTGCTTGGAAGAGATTCTGGCAAAGGGTGATCCTTTTCCTTCGCCTCAACTATTGCTCTCCACATCAAGTTGATTGTAGGTCCTAGGTATGAAGGCATAGCAATCCTGTCTCTGCCCTTCGCCAGTTGCGCTGCTGGACCAAAATGCTCGAGAAAGAAAGCCCATTGGTCTGGGAAAGGTGCCTTATTTTCCATCATCATGTTCAACTCATGCACCCTTTGATAGGGTTCTAGAGCTGATTGAAATTCTTGTGGTTCTTCGCCGTTGGAGACTGACGATGGGTGGATGGTCTGCTCAAAAAGAGACTCCAGAACATCGCCAGGATTCGTCGTCCTTGGTGGGTTTGGCTTTCTTCTCGGGAGTCTAGCTGTAGATACATCGTTTCCCTTTTCGAGTTCTTCTGCCGGGTCCAATTGATTGCCTCTCGGTTCTCTACCTGCGGGTTTTCGAGCTTTGTTGTTGTTGCTGAGCGAGATGAAGGTAGCTCTGGACCCCCATTGTACAACGCTCGCAAGGCGTATCTGGTTGACCGTTCGACGACATGCCAGGCAGATGTGAGGAGAGCTCATTGCCTTCGAGGCTGTATGAAGGTGAGGTTGTTGTTCCAGGGAATACCTCGGGTTTGCTTTCCCGTACGAAGTGAACGCAGCGCCGCGATGTTTTCCCCCAGAAGCCCAGAAGTCGCGACTGAAGAGGTCCCTGCCAAGCCAGCCCGTCCACCCATGCAATCAATGGAAGCACCGCACCGAGCTCCAATGGTGGGGTCTACACCGTACCTGCGGAGTACTGTCCAGCCCACCGCTCAGCGAGGGGATACTAGGTATCTACCTAGGTACCTAGCCTAGGTACGTTGGTGAGTATCAGCTCTCCCACCTTTCGTACAAATTTCTCTACGTACGATCTGCTTCACTCCGTTCAGGCTGTTAGTCCTCCCAATATCCAGACATCATGACAACGCTTCAGCCGCGGGGGCCCTACTCCCAAGAAGAGCTTCAGCAGCTCTACCCCAAGGGCCTGGAACTACAACTTGTCCAGGTCCTTCTACGTCATGGCGAGCGCTCTCCAGTTTCCGCACGCTTTCAAAATGCTGGACTCCATGCCTACTGGCCATACTGCGCAGTTGCACGCCAGATGGTGAGCCCAACATATGAAGTTGGCGAAGGGAAATGGTCACCGATGCAGTGGCGGAAACGCTTGGAGACGTTTGGTAGCAACGACAACCCTGTGATTGTTTCTGGGCCTGGAGGAGATGTTGATGCCATCTGCAATCTGGGAGAGTTGACGGACAAGGGAAGGGAAACAACCTGGGAGCTCGGCCGAAGGCTCAGGCATCTCTATGTTGATCAATTGCAGTACATGCCGGCCATGATTCATGATGCCGATATGATATATTTACGAGCAACTCCTATACCAAGAGCACTAGAGTCACTTCAACAAGTTTTCTGGGGCATGTACCCTTCAAAAGCCAGGGCAGCTTCATTTCCACCAGTCACTATCATCACACGAGCCCCAGCAGACGAAACACTCTTTCCCAATGACAGCAACTGTAGAAGATTTGCTCAACTTTCCCGAGCATTTGCTCAAAGAACTGCCGATCGTTGGAATGGGACTGACGATATGGAGTATCTGAACAAATTGATCAGCAAGTGGATGCCCGAGTCCAGCAAACGGGTAGCAGTTGACTCTCGTCCACGTCTTTCTGGAATCATGGATACGGTGAACTCGACTCTGGCACATGGTCCCCAAACTCGACTTCCCAAGGAGTTCTACGATACCAAAGGCAGAAAAATTATCGACAAGATTGGTGTCGAAGAGTGGTTTAGTGGGTATCAAGAATCGCAAGAATACCGGACTCTGGGAATTGGTTCTTTGATGGGTGATGTGGTGGAGCAGATGGTTGGAAGTGTTGAGCAGAACCCCAATGACCAACACCGTCAAGTAGGTGGCAAGGACGGTTCGCTTGGAGGGGGGAGAGGGGGTGAAAAGGCTATTAAATTGGCACTTCGCGGATGTCATGACACGACTCTTGCTGGAATTTTGGCCAGCTTAGGCGCATTTGATGGCGAGCCATGGCCTCCTTACACAAGTCATATAGCCTTCGAGGTCTTCAAGAAATCCGGTTTACAAGCTCAGACTCCGACACAATTGAAACCCGAAGCTCCTGCTTCGTCAAGCTGGTTTGGGTCATTATTTGGTAGTGGCTCATCAAAGTTAGTTTCTATAGGAATCGCTAGGCAAAAAGTCGAGACGCTCCAAGAAACAGACCGGTCAAAGTTGGATGGCTATTTCGTCAGGATACGATACAACGATAAAGTCATGTCTGTTCCAGGATGTAAAGCAGTAGGAAAACATCTTGAAGGGGATGACTCCTTCTGTACCCTTGTGAGTTTTTTCGACGCAAAATACTGACGCTGCCTTGCTAACAAATTCAACAGGAGGCCTTCAAAAGTGTCGTTGACAAGTATACTCCAGCAAACTGGAAGCAAGCATGTCGAAGCAACCTAGATGCACCGGCGTTTCCCGAAAAGCCAGAGCCTTCAGGATATTAGATTTCCGATTCGTTGTGTAGATCTCCTTTGCAATATATCCATTTCACATGGTCAGCTAGCGTTTGGGGTATATAAATGCGCGGTCTCTCTAGATGCATTAGATTGTACACAGCAAAGAGAGACGATTTCAGACAGAGCAATACTTCCAACTCAGGTATATCTCAAATTATTAAAAACCATGTATTTGCCCAGGGTATCTATCCCAAACCCAATCGAGTGTGCTCTATTCTAAAAACCAGGAAATTTTCAGATAGCAATCCCCACTCCAAAAGAAAGTCCTACAACCGTGAAGGGCTCAGAGAAGTACTCTGAGTCTTCTTACCCTCAACCACAACTCCAAGTCCCGTCCCAGCATCCAAAGAAGGCGCAGCTCCAGCCGTCAGATCAAATGATTCATCCCCAGAGAATCTCCATCCCCTCTCCTCTCCACCACTCAAGAAACTGCAATCACCACTAACAGTAACATTCCAGCCTCCACCAACACCTCTGCCACCCTTCCAATCGACCTTCGGAATCCTCGTCTCAGGACCCTCCCACTCCTCCACGCCCGTCTCCATATTCTCCTTCCCCCTCCTCACAAACGTACTAACCCCACACGTGAACGGCCTGAAATCCTCCTCCGCTATATCCTCCGGCATACGACCCGTCAGCGCCCTACCGATAGCAATCAACGTCGCCGCATGCGTACACAGCACAACAGCCTTCACGCCCTCGCGGTCACACTGCTCGATAATCCTATGCAGCGCATACGCCGTTCGATCATGCAATTCATCCAACGTCTCGCCATTCACGCTCGGCTTGATAGCAGGTTTATACGCATCATCGTAATGGTCGAACAACTTCTTCAGAACGGCTGGCTCGGCAGGTGAAGGGTGATCAAACCGTGCCATGCCGTACCACTCTCCAATGCCATTCTCGCCGCGGACTTTCGTCGTTTCTGGGGAGCTGGGGCTTGTTGCGGCGAGGGCGGAGACGGTGGGAGTGATGGTTTGGATGCAACGGTAGAAGGGCGAGGAGTAGATGCGTTCGATGGGTGGGGAGAGCGTTGCGAGGTGAGAGGCGAGTTCTTTGGATTGTGCGACGCCGTAACCTGCCAGTTCCGGGTCGCTGGCTATTCCTGTGGGGGAGGGGATGGAGGTTGAGTATTCCCCGGTTTTGGGATCGACTACCCAATTAGACCGGAACTATACCCCATTGTCAGTATGTGAGAATTTGGTATGGGGGTTTGGAGTGTGGAATATGCTTTGGGGTGTATTGGAATGTACTTACCCCATGCCGGGTCACGTAAATTACTTCGAGGCTCATGGCTGTTTCTTGACTTTCTTGTCGGAGGGTTCGGTGACGAGGTTTATCGAGATATTATTTTAGCCTCGGCTGGTCGATAAGGAGGCTTGTCTGGTCTTGAAAGTGGGGATGAGATGAGACTGAGAAGGACGGGGAAGAGAAGACTTTATGCTTCAATGATTGATTGTCTAGAAGAAAAAAATTGGAAAGGAAGATGAGGAATTGTGAGTGCCATTAGTAGAATATCTGGTTTTTCTTAATCATGTTTGTACAGTGGCGGTCTTTGACGGGTGTCTGCCTGCTTTCATTGGCTTGAGGCATTCACCGGAAAAAGATTATGTTGTGTTCCTGCATATGCGGCTTTCATGCAGAGGCAATCCATTTCATTCCATGTGGTATCAGAACCGCCTCACTCTTCCTTTCATAACCCGAGAATGCCAGGCCAGTATTCGGGATGTCCTAGAGTTGTGTGACCTAATATACAGTGGCCAAATGCCATCACTTGTCTTTCATACAAAGTTTGTACAATCCACCACAAAGATTTCTGTCCTTCTGGGACTAACTACTCATGTCAGTTCAAGACTCTGTCTCAGAGCCATTTCTGGTTGTCTCGTATCTATAGAAGAGTTAGTCAGAGTATCTCAAATTGGGTCAGATTTTTAGGAAGACTTACCTCTTGCCTCTAAACGCCCATACTCCCCAGTTTCCACAGCTGATATCTTGAGGATCCATATCATTGAGATCCCATCTCAAACTTCGGAAGCGGTTCTCGCCGGGTTCCATCAACATGTCCATTTCTCCTCCGACTTTCTGCTTGACCCAATCGATATCTCTCTCCATGTCGTACTGTGTGTAACCAGTGACCAGGATGGGTACCTTAGTCTCCAGCAGTTGAGGAATCGTCTCTTCCCATTCATGTGAGCTGGCAGGGTGTCCAAGACCTGGATGGAAGAGCATGAAGCAATCAAAGTACGGATCGTAGGGGGAGAAGTGGCCAGCCTCATGAAGCGTATGGTAGTATTCAACGTAGGTACTGATCTTCAAAGAGTTGGTGATTCGGTCTTCCACGATGGCTCCGTATGGATTGCTGGGAGTTCTCTCCGGAAGCGGGAATTCGGCATCTCTGTTTGCCATACTTTCAGGGCCAATGAAGACCAGGTGAAATGCAACTCGGGGGAAAAGGTGGGTCAGTTGTACCCAGACTTCTCGTGGAAGAGATGATTCGGCTCGTGCTCCGAGTATGAATATTCTCATTGGTGGTGGGGTAGGTCGAAGTCCCTTGACATCAGGACCTCCACCTGAGCGGGGTGGATGAAGAGAGTATCTCAGGGCTGGTCATCATTAGCTTTTCCCTTATCCATAGCAAAAAGTGGCTTACCACTCAAACTCTTCAGTCCCTCTACAGTCAGACGTCCCTCTTTCTTTATGCTGTATGGACTGAGTTCATGCAAGATACTGCCAACAGTGACAGGGTATGTCAAAAGCCTTGTTGCCTGCCGCAAACTTCTCTCATCATTGATTGCCTGAAATTCTCTTGAGAACAAGAATGTGTCCCAGTTTGTCATGTTGACCATTGCTTCCTCAATCTGATCACCAGGGTACTCAAACTCTGGGAAGAATCGGCCAGACCGTAGATCATGATCATCTTCATTGATCTCCCTGAGTGCATCACAAATCTCCAAATGAGCCTCGTAATCATCAGCCCAGTGTTCCTCTGAACAAGACACTGGTATGCCACAGTCAGGACATTCAAAGTCCACATGCGCAGGAGGTAGAGGCCCTTTCACAGACTTTCGTGCTTCTGGGTCATCCGGGTTCATGGGCAGGCGGGTTTGGTGGTGGTCGGGGTGCGGACAGTATGCATTCTGCTTTATGAAAGCAGCTCTCCGTCTGATTTCGGGAGAAGGGGAACTGGAAAAGGGGTGGAAGAGGTTGTTTGGCATCAAGAGAGGTCTGCTTTGGGTCGCGGGAGCTGGTGTTGGCTCTGGGCCTCCCGGGCTTTGGAATTGGAAAGGTTCATTCTTGACTTTCTGCCCTTGACCCCCTAATGATGAAGCTGCCCTTCTGCCAATTGGTTTCTGTGTAGTGTCCTCCCTCCCAGATAACTTTGTCCCATTCTGCTGACTTGTTGAAATTGTTCTTGAGCCCCAGGCCAATCGCGACGAGAATGCTGGTCGATGCGAAATCCGGGGGGTAATTTTGAGGGCATTTAAGCACCTATTGCAGGTATATGATGCCGAATTACGCATCTTGGAAGGTTCAGAGGTTCCTTGTGATAATTGTCAAGCTCTGGATGATTTGGGGAGTGGTACGAGTGTATTTGGGACGCATTGTCGGCTAGTCCAAAAAAGGTTAAGCGGCATTGAAATGGAGCTCCAGGCAAAGTTGATAAAATTCGAGACCAGGAACACGCGAACCTGGAAGCATCTCAACCTCGACATGATTTGAGCTGCGACAGGCTGCCTTGTCAGCTTCCACCCGCCTGAAAACACTTCAAAGCTTGTCCCAGCAGCGTACTCTCTTTATTGATCAAGCTGCGCAGGCTTTCTGCGCGTCAGCGACAACATGGCGACAACCTCTTCTATGTTTATGTACAGCTTGACGGTCCAACCTCCCACCGCCACAACCCAAGCTATTCTAGGTCAATTCACGGGCACAAAGGAGCAGCAGATTATCACAGCCTCGGGCTCCCGTCTCACCTTGCATCGACCAGACCCATCGCAGGGCAAGATCGTCACCGCCCTTTCGCATGATGTCTTTGGAATCATCAGAGCCATAGCTGCCTTCAGGCTGGCTGGAAGTAACAAGGGTAAGTCCTTCGATCTTGTCATTTGAACTTCACTTAGTGATTTGAAGCATGGATGGCAGCACGATAAATTCCACCATGAATCGTCACCGGCACAAAGTGGTATAGAAATTTGGGCATTGTTGAAGAATGATTGCTAAACAAATTCTCTAGATTACATTATCATCACATCTGACTCTGGTCGCATCACAATCGTCGAGTTTCTCCCTGCACAGAACAAGTTCAACAGATTACATTTGGAAACATTTGGAAAGTCTGGTGTAAGGAGAGTTATTCCAGGGCAGTACTTAGCAGTGGATCCGAAAGGACGCGCCTGCTTGATTGCTTCTGTGGAGAAAAACAAACTTGTCTATGTGCTCAATCGCAATGCGCAAGCCGAGTTAACAATATCGTCTCCTTTGGAGGCGCACAAACCTCAAACATTGGTATTTGCGATGTGTGCTTTGGATGTCGGCTATGCAAATCCAGTCTTCGCTGCCCTTGAAGTTGATTACGGTGACTCGGATCAAGATCCAACGGGTCAAGCATTTGAGGATATTGAGAAGACTCTAGTCTACTACGAGCTTGACCTTGGCTTGAACCACGTGGTACGGAAATGGTCAGATCCAGTAGACCGGACAGCCTCTATCCTCTTCCAAGTTCCAGGAGGTACCGATGGACCCAGTGGAGTTCTTGTATGCGGTGAAGACAACATCACGTATCGACACTCAAACCAGGAAGCCTTCCGTGTTGCCATTCCTCGACGACGAGGAGCTACCGAAGATCCCCAGCGAAAGCGGGTCATCGTGGGTGGTGTTATGCACAAGTTGAAGGGTGCAGCTGGTGCATTTTTCTTCTTGTTGCAAACAGATGATGGAGATCTCTTCAAGGTCACCATTGAAATGGTTGAGAATGACGACGGCCATCCAACAGGAGAGGTTAAACGCCTCAAGATCAAGTACTTCGATACTGTTCCTGTTGCTACTAGTCTCTGCATCTTGAAGAGTGGTTTCTTGTTCGTGGCTAGTGAATTTGGAAATCATCAATTCTACCAATTCGAGAAGCTTGGAGATGATGACGAGGAGATCGAGTTCATTAGCGACAATTTCCCCACCGATCCTACCGAACCATATACACCCATTTACTTCCATCCTCGTCCAGCAGAGAACCTGAGTCTGGTTGAGAGCATTGATTCCATGAACCCTTTGATGGACTGCAAGGTTGCAAATCTGACCGAAGAAGACGCGCCTCAAATTTACTCCATCTGTGGAACTGGAGCTCGAAGTACTTTCAGAACATTGAGACATGGACTGGAAGTTTCCGAGATTGTGGAATCGGAACTGCCTGGTGTACCTTCAGCGGTCTGGACTACAAAGCTTACTCGAAACGACACTTACGATGCTTACATCATTCTATCCTTCACTAATGGCACCCTAGTTCTCAGTATCGGCGAGACTGTTGAAGAGGTCACTGATACCGGGTTCTTATCTAGCGCTCCAACTTTAGCTGTGCAGCAACTCGGCGAAGATGGCTTGATCCAAGTTCACCCCAAGGGTATCAGACACATCAGAGCTGACCGGCGCGTCAACGAATGGGCTGCTCCCCAGCACAGGTCGATTGTTGCCGCCACGACAAATGAGAGACAAGTTGCTGTCGCTCTTAGCTCTGGCGAGATCGTTTACTTTGAAATGGATTCCGACGGATCCTTGGCAGAGTACGACGAGAAGAAGGAAATGAGTGGTACCGTAACATGCCTGAGTCTCGGAGAGGTCCCTGAAGGACGAATGCGTAGTCAATTCCTTGCCGTTGGTTGTGATGATTCCACAGTGCGTATCCTCAGTCTCGACCCGGATTCCACGTTAGAAAACAAATCAGTTCAGGCCTTGACATCAGCTCCTTCCGCTCTCTCGATCATGGCTATGGCCGATTCATCATCTGGAGGTTCCACCCTCTATCTCCATATCGGACTTTACTCGGGAGTATATCTGAGAACTGTTCTGGACGAAGTCACTGGAGAGCTCTCAGATACTCGCACAAGATTCCTTGGTCCTAAACCTGCTAAGCTTTTCCGGGTCTCGGTTCAAGGACAGACAGCTGTGCTCGCTTTGAGCTCTAGACCATGGCTTGGCTACTCAGATCCAGTCACTAAAGGCTTCATGCTTACTCCTTTGAACTATCCTGGTCTGGAATGGGGTTGGAACTTTAGCAGCGAGCAATGTACTGAAGGCATGGTTGGCATTCAAGGGCAAAACTTAAGGTGCGCGATTTTCATTTCTCACTCTCATGCCACCCTAAAAGATCCTATGATGATTTTCTTATCGTTAAACTTCCGAGTCCAACGTGACTATGCGGATTAATTATTATAAATCCAATTGTTCCTTCTGAGTATCTTGTCACTTACACACATTGTACATTCAACTCTAGAAATGGCGAGTCACTGACATTTTGTACTTGTTAGAATCTTCTCCATCGACAAGCTCACCGACAACCTTCTTCAAGAAACGATACCTCTCACATATACCCCACGCCGTTTCGTTCGCCACCCAGAACACCCACTATTCTACACAATCGAATCCGATAATAACATTCTCTCCCCAGCAACCAAAGCCAAGCTGCTAGAAGATCCATCAGTAGTTAATGGCGATGCTGCGGTATTACCTGCCGAAGAATTTGGCTACCCACGAGGCAAAAATCATTGGGCATCGTGTATTTCTGTTGTCGATCCTGTCACCGAAAAGAGCGTGCTCCAGAAAATCGACCTTGAGGACAACGAAGCCGCAGTCAGCATGGCCACCGTTTCATTCGCCAGTCAAGATGATGAAGTCTTCTTGGTTGTTGGAACTGGCAAGGATATGATTGTTAGCCCCAGATCTTCCACAGCTGGTTTCATTCACGTTTACCGATTCCATGAAAATGGCAAGGAGATCGAATTTATTCACAAGACTAAAGTTGAAGAGCCTCCAATGGCCCTGCTAGCCTTCCAAGGGAGACTGTTAGTTGGAATGGGCAAAGATTTGAGGATTTATGACTTGGGTATGCGACAACTCCTTCGAAAAGCCCAAGCCGAGGTCGTGCCAAACTTGATTGTCGGACTTCAAACTCAAGGCAGCCGCATCATTGTCAGCGATGTTCAAGAGAGTGTCGTGATGGTTGTGTACAAGTTTCAAGAAAACAAGCTCATTCCGTTCGTGGATGATACCATCGCCCGATGGACTTCTTGCACTACCATGGTTGATTACGAAACCGTTGCTGGTGGTGACAAATTTGGCAACTTGTGGCTTCTTAGATGTCCTGCTAAGGCAAGCGAGGAAGCGGACGAGGAAGGATCTGGAGCACATCTTGTTCATGAGCGATCATATCTCCAAGGTTCACCCCATCGTTTGACGCTGATGGCTCATTTCTTCACCCAAGACATTCCAATAAGCATCCAAAAGACCAATCTGGTTGCTGGAGGACGAGACTGCATATTGTGGAGCGGAATCCAAGGAACCCTCGGTATTCTAATCCCTTTCGTCAGTCGTGAGGATGTGGACTTCTTCCAGACTCTCGAGCAACATCTGAGATCAGAAGATGCTCCACTGGCTGGAAGAGACCATCTCATCTACCGAAGTTATTACGTTCCAGTCAAGGGAGTCATTGATGGAGATTTGTGTGAAAGATATACCCTCTTGCCTACGGACAAGAAACAAATGATTGCTGGGGAGTTGGATCGGTCGGTTCGGGAAATTGAGCGGAAGATTTCTGTAAGTTGATGTCATCACCTCGTTAAACGCAAAGCATCTGCTAACATCTCATCAGGATATTCGGACACGTTCAGCATACTAATTAGCGCCTGGGGATTGTTAAATTTGGGTTTCATGTACATTATTAAGGCGTGAGTGCGGTTGGCACAGGTCATGAAGATCATGACATCTAGTCAATCAGACTACAGCACAAAATACAAACTCGTGAAAGCAAAAAGTCTATCCTCGCTGGTGTATCATGCAAAAGCCATCCATCATCTCTGGCCGGTGAATCTTCGTCGTCCAACATCATGCGTCTTCCCTTTCCCCTTCTTACTCGCTTCTATCGGGTGCTCCTTCTCCCACCTCTCGTCTTCCTTATACGCGTCTATCGCAGCCTCAAGGTCGTAGTCGACCTGCTTCAAATATATCAAAGCAACATCATACCTATATTTCGGGGCAACGCTACGTCGTCAGCCTCTTCGCTTCCTTTGCCTTAAAATCACAGGCGAGCAAGTAAATACATACTCAGAAACTTTACAAGCAACCATCCATCTCCTTACAATCCCCTTCCTCCTCTCTTCTTCCTCCCCTTCCACAGGCCGCGGATTCAAACTCACACCCCCTTTGTAGTATTCTCCGGGTATAATGACCGTCCGTCTGGCCAGCAGCAGATGGTCTGAGGTGATTTTATTCGCTTTTCTTAGAGCGGCTATGGGGACGCCATAGCGGAAGGATAGCGATGTTAAAGTATCGTTTTTGTGATCTAGGAAATGAAGGACGTCTTCTACAGGTTGGTTGTTCGAGGATGATTTCTCGGGTAGGACCGTTTGGGGGTTTGTGAGGGAGGAGTAGCTGGGTAGCTCGTCGGAATATGCGGGGGATTCTTGGGGTGTTTTAGAGGTCGAGGAGGGTGGTGTGTATGTTGGCGGATCGCGGAGACCTTGGGGTAGTGGGGATGGTTTCGTGGAGACTTGACAGAATGGACCTTTGATATTCTAATCAGCTTTACTATTCAAGTTATCAGAAATAAATACTTACAGTAAGTAGCAAAACGTTGATTATCCTAGATTTTAGATTAGCATGAGGGGTATTGGAACAAAGTAGGATATATCTAGCAGGCATACAGCTATGCAGTTCCCGCAAATCACCCTCTCGCAACACTCCAGTCGTCGGTCATGGGCCTTTGGCTTCTCACTCTTCTCATCGTATTGCGGCAGCACATTTTTAAGGAGCGTCGCGCATGTACAGCAGCATTCCTCCATCGTTGAGAGACTTGCGCACTGCTGAGTTGATCTTGATCCTGATCCGATTCGTGTTGTGCATGTGTTTCGGGCAAACTGTGGAAGGGGCGGTTCTTGACTAGGGGCATATGTATAGATAGACTTCAACCAACCCGAAAGTACTTCTATATATTATTAGATGAAGAAGACGCCGGGTGTGACTCGAGAGGTAGCTAGAGGTTTGATAGATATCCATGACGCCTGTTGCCTGTTTGGGCTTATCAGTCAGGTGCGGCTGTGACCCCGCAACGCCACTTTATTTTTCCAGGTTCATGTCCCCCTGCCCCCTCCCTCATCGCTTATTTGTTTATCTCGGCAGTTTCAGTCTTGCAAACTGCCTAGGTAGTAGGTACACGAAACTGCACTTGAGGTCTTGATATGGCTACTTAAACCTGATTCTTTTCTTCCTCTTGAAGACGAAATTGGTTTGCTTTTCCAGCAACGGTATGGGACTTTGTCGTTGCCCCTTGACTGACTTGTTGTTGATACGCAGCTTGCATTGATCTGAACGAAAAATTAATATTGATTTAGGGTAGCAGTGATCTCATCGTTTCACAGGCTACATTGATCGTTCGTTCTGGATCAATGGCATTTCTAAAAATTCCCGGGGACAATCATAGCTTCTTGGAGTACTACATAAAAGTGAGGTGCAACAAGTGAACCAACCAGACTATAGGTAACTTCCTAACGATAATCTATTGGGGTAGCCGCAAATGCACTTCAATATAAAAATTCCTTCCACGGAAGCAAACTTGCTCAACGAGTCAACACTTGGAAAGCCAAACAAACTATCCAACTTAAAAACGGTAAATGAAAAGAAAAAACTGGCAAAACTCTACTGGAAGCCCACACTCGGATGCCTGTGAGGTTCCAGTTTACAAACGTAATTGAATACGTTTTTATCTACCGATCGATTCGCCGTTTTTGGTGTTCGTATACGATTGGGGGGGAGGTGGGGAAAGGGAGGAACAGCCCGTTTGACCTGAACCACTCGGGTGGTCGCCTGCGGGCGGTGACAGGAAATTGTTTGTTTGGTTATATATACTCGTTAGCGACGGCGATGGTTTGGTTGGGTTTTTGCCGGGAGAGCGGGCGGTATGAGATCGAACATCAACATTATCAGGCATGAGAGGATATAGCGTTGGTTAGTAGCTTGTGCCTTACATGGTGTTGTTAATTGACGGTTTGCGGTGTGTCTTGTTGTGATTAATATTTGTCCTATGGAATAGGGTCATATTCTCCTCGTGAGCACATCTTTCAATTGCGTGCTCGCTTTGAAAATCGATATTACTTGAGCTTCGGATTTCTTGATAGCATCCTTTGGCAAATATCGTCCTTCTCGTGGGTGTCTTTAGGGTCGTGCAAAGGGGATAGTTTAATATGGTATCCAGATCCACGGCCTAGAGTGCTCGATGAAGTTGGGTATGGGACCCTTCGTGTTACTTTTTATATTTAAAACGACCAATCGCTCCGCCTCTCATCAATCGCTCAAGCAGAAAGTTTACGACTCTGATCACGGGATATTATTGCCCCGTTTCTAGCATAGCTCTCTGTATTAGATAGAAATGATTGTAATTTCTTTGTAACCTGGTAACGGGTAATAGCTTGCTTCCCGTAGTTCCCCCCCTCTCCCTGTTCTCGAATTGTTTTGATTCGCTTCCACCGTCGGGGCAATATCGGGCACATCCGAGACGAGGTCTCGGGATGTATCCTCAACGTCACACTGCAGTGATGCATACCTTAAGTGTACATCTCAGCCTCTCAGGTTCTTCCGTCAAGCAACTCGATCAAGATACTTCACCATGGCAAATGCGCCCTTCACAGAGCCAACGACAGAATACTGGCAAGAGATTCTACCAGCAAATGAAACTACTTCGGCTCCTTGGCGGTACGGCTATCCTGCCCGTCTGCCAGACTCCAGAATCCTCAAACTCCCAATACGAGCTCTGAATACCAATGAAGCGGTTGCATCTCTCATTATCAACCAGTACGTATCAATGTCCCCAAAGAAACAGCTCCTTATATTTATTTTTCACTTTTGGTCCAGAATCCTTAGGCCTTTGGGGAGTGGACTTGCTAATATTATGACCAGAGCAGCTATCGATGTTACTGCTGAACTGGGAGCTTTCCTGGCTGATGTTGTGCGTCCGTTCAATCCAGATGTCATTGTTGGACTTCCAACTCTCGGGCTATCTCTTGCTCCTATCATTGCCCAGAGCCTGGGTCACAGTTTGTCCTCTCATTAATTTCATGTGCTGCCAGATACTGATACTTTTCAGAGCGATACGTTCCCTTAGGCTACTCCCGAAAGTTCTGGTACACCGACTCACTCTCTACAGAAGTGTCATCCATCACCTCCCCCTTGGGCGAGAAGAAGCTGTATCTAGATCCCAACCAAGTGTCCCTGGTGAAGGGAAAGAGAGTCATAATCATTGATGATGCTGTCAGCTCTGGCAAGACACTGAATGCTTCCTGGGATTTCCTTGAAGCCGTAGGGTGTGATATCGTTGGCTGTGGGGTTGTCATGAAGCAAGGCTCCATATGGCAAGCTACTCTGGGAGAGGGAAGAGCGAAGAAAGTTTGCTGGGTCTTTGAGTGCCCATTGCTAAGAAGAGTCGAGGGTGGTTGGGACATCAGAGAGTGACCTGAAATGGTAGACGATCACGTGAATGTAAAATATATCTTGGCACCGAACCCCCTGATTGAAGTCCCGTCGCGTCTCCGCGACTTTAAGTTACTTCTAGAAAGCACATTGCGCCTTAAAGATCCACAACCTCAGCACCGCTCATCAAAAAACCGCAAAATTCTCATCCATCTAAAAATCGCTCTCTGCAACCACCCACAAAATGTCATCTTTCCTCGCCCGCCGCGCCCTGCGCACCGCTGCTCCTCTGTCGCGCACATTCACTAGCAGTGCACCACGCTCCTCATTCGCAAAGATGACCATTGTTGGCAGACTCGCAGGCACACCCGAATTGCAAGCTACTAGCACCGGAAAGGAGATGTTGAAGTACACTGTTGCCACGAGCAGTGGACCCCGAGACAACCTGAAGACCAACTGGTTCCGCGTTGCCGCTTTCCTGCCAGAGGGACCACAGAGAGATTTCATTTCAGCTTTGGATAAGGGGTATGTGCATTTATATAATTTCCTGTGATGAAGGAATGGATCGGGTACAAGAGGAGAAGGTTTAAATCGATGTGGTTGTGGCTTGTGGAAACATCCCTAGCTAACTCGAATATTGCAGAACTCTCGTCTACGTTGAAGGAGATGCCTCGCAGTCCGTAGTAGAGGATGCCACAACTGGCAAAAGCGTAACCCACTTGAACATCGTTCAGCGTAAGAACCCACCTATCCCCAATCAAAAAATTGCACAGCTAACATCTCGCCAGACAAATTCGAAGTCCTCGCCAAGAAGCTTCCCCAGTAAATCCTAAATCTCTACGAATACCCGTGCTCCGCCTGTATGGCCTCCTACCCGGCTGGTATATACTACTTGGTTTCCCTTTGTCGATTGTTACCTGGAACGAATAATTGGGAGGCGTTGGTGTGTTTGATTGGGTGGATTCTGGACTGTACTGGACTTGTGTATGACTTTCACATGTAAGAAATGAGAGATTGCTGGAATTGAGGGAAGGGGAAAGGTAGCGTGTGTCTATTTGAAGCAATGAATCTCTTCTCACTCCCCACTTCTGCGTTTTTGATTGTTGTTGCGTGTGTGGTTTGATGTGTGCATTTTATCTGTTTTCTCCAGGAGTGAAACTGCTCGATACTTCCATTGGCTCAATAAGAAATGTCTACCAGCTTAGCAAGTGTGATGCTTTGATCCAGAGTTCGGTTTTGCCTTCTTTTCTCGGCTCTGTATGGCATTAAGCAGACAGTCTCCGTCTGAAAATTGTCATTTCCAAAACCAATGGCACTGATTTGTGAGCTATCGGTCGTCAAGATTGCATTATATGCAAAGAGGTGATCGCACATAATGCCCCGACCCGTGCATTTCTTGACAAGTCATAGTTGGAGAGGGATGCCTCTAGCTGTTGTCATACTACCGCCAGCGAAACATTAGTATCAGTTCTCTACTTTTCTTTATTAGCTGGCTACGTCCTTGACATTTGTCCTCGGGGGTATTTGTCATTGAAGTTAGATCTCACTTTGTAGTCTATTCTCATATCTAGATCTTAGCATAATGTTCTCTTTCTTAAGATGTTATCGGTTTATGTTTGCGGCCTTATGCAAAGTGCCAGTCAGTGCTGCGCCGTGACTGCCGACCTCACGTTTGAACATAAACTGCTGATAGCTCTGAAGTGGATGGAGAAATGGATGGAGAAACGGATGTCACGAGATTGCCGTTCCCTGGAGTACTTTTGTTTTCTGCTCCACTTATCTCGGTTGTTTCACTATGAACCTTTTGAGGAGGTTTTGGCAATCTATGTTTGATCAGCTTCAACTCAAGAGCCCTTGAGTGAACTATGCCCTCCACATTTCAATTATCTGCTGAGAGAATGCCAGAAATAATATGAAGATATCTTACTAGCACTCCATGTCATTAAATACAAAAAATTCATTCAATCAATCAATGTGGGGGCTCCGAGGTAAATCCAATGGAACTTGACTAAGAGATCTTGGATGAAGGACACAAGCTGCATTATTCCCAACGAACATCTCAATTAGATAGTCAACGGTTTGATCTCACATCTTAGCAAGATGTGATACTCACAGTTAGTACATTTGTCTTACATTATAATTGGATAAAGTATAGTGGAGGGTGTTCAAGGATGAAGAAGTGGTAAGATAGTACTTGAGAAAGAGTAGATAAAGTATTAAAATGTATAAAAATGGAAGGAGTAATGAAAATTTGGTGTGTAAGAAAGAAGTAGGAAGAAGATGTGCTATGTATAGTCAAGTATCAAAGGAAAAAGATAGGGAGAAAGGCCTGATTTACTAATGTAAATAAGGGCTTCTGGCTTCAGACTTTACCTCTGTTTCAGTGTGCTTTGTACTATGAGTGGGTTACGAGTTAAAATCACGAAGTCTGTGAAACTAGTTTGATGTACGCAAAACTAATCCATGTTCTTCATAACAAATCGTGAGTATCAGAGGAAGCCTATCATATCCCATAAGTCATAAATCATTAATGCCGCCCAACGAAAACACCAATGTCTCTCTACAATCTCTTTTAGACCCTGGTTGCCTTGTTGGAGGTAGCGGACGCATCACTGGAAAAGCGTTTTCTCTTCTTATCGTCATCTGACTTCAAGCCATCCTCAGCATTCTCTGCTTCCTCGACTTTCTTCTCCTCCATAACATCCTCCTCAACAACCTTCTCCTCGGCAATCTCCTCCTCGACGGTCCCCTCCTCCCCAGCCAATCTTTGACGCTCGATGTCTCTCAAGAACAGGACGACGAGTCTGGCGACTTGCTCCTTGGCTGCCTTCTTTCCATGGACATTCTCAACCTTGCCAACCTTTCCATCGATCCGAGGATCGTGTCCAAAGTCGGCATATCCATTCCAAAAAGCATTGTTTGGAATATCAAGAGCTGGCGTGATAACGTAGCGAGGAACGCCAAAGCCGAGACGGATACAGAGCTCAGGAACTTGACCCGCATGCGATTGTTCAAGATCTCCTGGAGCACGGAGGACGTTTGGGGCTGGAGGAGCAGCGACCTTGGGGAACCGGACGGCACCGTTGTTGGGCATGTGGTTGTTTTGGATAAGCCATTCGATGGCAAGCATGGCCGCGTACTTCTTGGCGGTCTTCTTGGTACTGAAGAAAGCAACCTTGGAGCTGAAACCGTAGTTGCCACTGCCAAAGATCTCATCACTCTCGCTGATCTTCAGGGTGCAGGTAAAGCGAGGACCGAACTTTCCAGGCTCAGATTTCTCGTTCCAAGTGATGCCTTCTTCAGCAACTGGGTGGGCTTGACGGTATTCTGAAAGAGAGATCAGCAATGTTCAAGTAATATCAAAATGAAAGTCGATTTACTGAAGTTGGAGTTGATTAGACTTACCAGTGAGCTTTCCAATCCAATTTCCGTCTCCCATATCTTCCAAAGCTGCGTTCTCAACTGCAACGGTCTCAGGGTCTAGCATTGTACCATTCTTGGGAGGATTCTTACTCCCGGTGGCGTGCAATTCTTTAGCGAAATTATCCATATCCTCAAAATCCATGGTTATAGATTGCTTTGCGGGCGGTTCAGACATCTTTGAGGTCAACTTGTTGACGAGGCTGTAGAAATTCAAAAAGTCGCTGGAGCCCGGAGGAGGGAAATGAGTGTTGAAAAACGTCGCGTAATTTGATCAAGAGAAGGACTACAGTTGGACGACTGAAGAACAATTGAAGACTCTGCAGTGTGTTGTTGTAAGACCAGTTGGATTTTGGAGTTGTTG
Organism: Cadophora sp. M221; assembly: GCA_017366145.1. Classification (NCBI taxonomy): domain Eukaryota; kingdom Fungi; phylum Ascomycota; class Leotiomycetes; order Helotiales; family Ploettnerulaceae; genus Cadophora; species Cadophora sp. M221. Next base: position 31,490 of record JAFJYG010000007.1, on the reverse strand, counting down.
TATTGTTCAAGAGGCAGCCACGAAGGAGAATGTTCGAGAGGTTGTCGGCTTGCTGCAGGAGGAGGATGCTGCAGGGGTCTGTTCACGTGTTGTTAACCGAGGCCCACTTCTTTGGTCCATGAATCCCAAGTACACATGAGTTGTCTCAATAGATTTCTGGGTTGCAAAGGGACATGATTCGTAGGATGGGCTGAAAAGACTTGCATTTTCTCTCCTACCAAAGTAAATATAAGTCTATCTGAATATGAAAAGAACATGTTCCGTGACTTTCTGGCTTTGTTGTCTTTCGACGTTATGTTTACATCCATTCAGAGCAAGCTTTGTAGTCTGTGATAGAGAAGGTAGGCTTGTATGGATATTATGGATCTAAATTCTGCTCATCCTGCCCTTCCAAATTTCGGCACAGTATCTCAACAGCACAATTCTGAGAATAACGCCTTCTGTCCTATGCTGAGGACTTCCTCCCAAAGCCTTTGCCAGGTCAGAAATATGCTCAGTCTGGTACTACTGGAATTTGCTTACAAGTCTACTTGACAGAGTTGTCCTGGATTATCTCCCGTAAACTATTCATGTTAGCTTATTACAAGGACACAGAGTTTTCGCCAAAGGAGGCCAGAACGTTTTTAAGCGTATAAAGAAGTACCTACAAGGATCTCTGGGCTGTGGTTCCAAAGGGACTTGTGGCGGGTTAATGATTTGATCCATGGTCATTTGCGCTTGAGCAGGAGGAGGTGCAGAGCGAAGTAGCCAAGCAAGCGAGAATGATGCGTATTATGGCAGTGTCGCTGAATAAGAGCACGGTGTGAGTAGAGATGGCGTAAAGAGTGTGCTGCAGTAGTGAAATATCTTACACTTAAGTCGATCCGTCAAAAAATTCTGGAGGTTAGAGTGAAATGACTTGCAGAACGCTGTAGAGCAAGAGCAGGCCGAATGATGATTTAGTTTGTGAAAAGTAGGCTAAGTTTCGTGGTGTAAAGGCAAGGAATTTAGTTGTTAAGAGGGATTCGAGGGAGATAGAGATGTTTTGCATGTCAAGTAAAGCTGCAAGAGAAGATGGATATCCGCCCTTCCTTAAATAGTAGGAACTCTGGAAGAATATCAGAAGAGCAGTCTGCATTTCTATGGACAGAACCTGCAATCCATAATACCCCCTACAACACGCCGCCCTTGTGAACTTTAACACATTCGTCACCGCTGATGTGGGAAGCCAGAAATTTGGGCTCGCTGATGGTCTTCAGATACAGCAAGCACAGCTACAAAATAACGGGTCCTAATTCTCTTACTGTCATTCCAAGCGCGATTTGATTTGCCAAGGGCAGTACGCTAGAGAGCCTCTACGGGTAGACAGCCTGTAATACGCCGAAACGGGACGGCTTACTATTGGTGCTTCTGAATTTGACACTGGCACTGACTGGCTCTGTTCACGTCCCACTTAACAAACCGGGCGAACTTTCAACTTTCACCTTTTAGAAGCATACCTCTAAGCCACGTTTTTAACTTGGAGCTCATACCCTCGCATATGCGCTGTGCTGGCAGGGCACCGGCATGCAGCAGAACTAGCACGAGGCAAAAGAAGCCAACCTGAGAATCGCAAGTAACTGCAAGCGCGAGGCAAAACCAGGAAAACCTGGGGTTCGCAACTGGGTGCATGAATGTGGAACTGGAAATGGAAATGGACATTGACATATACACTGCCTGATACAGCAAGCCCAGTGAAGCCCGCAAACAGTGCAACAAGGCATGTTTATTCCTCCAGAATTTAAAAATAAATTCTCCAATTCTAACAACAGGCCATTGATCAACAGCGGAAAGAGGTTGTCGCTGATCGGCCTCGGCGTATGCACGACAGATGTGGCTAGAGTCGTCAAATGGAGAACATCACAGCAAATGCATGCTCATTTTAAGCCCCTTTCGGGGATGAGATATAGACTCAATGCTCTTCCCTTGTTATACTATTCTGCAATAGTTGGAAGAACAGGGGAGATTTACAATCGCGGCCTATTAAAACGCCCGATAATATCCAAAGTAGTGGCCATCGAAGTGTGGGCCTAAGAGACTTGCAAAGATTTTTAGGTGGCCTAAAAATTGGTTTGCAAACATTTCCGCCAAGAGGGATAGAAGGAAACACGCAGACAGACGAAACCGTAAATGCTTCCCGGGAGCGTGAGAGACCTGAGAGTTTAGAATATCGATGGAAGAAGATATGCGGCTCGCAACTTAAAAAGATAGAAGCTAGGAGGGCGAGATAAAAAATTGCACTAATCGGACTTGCTCAAAAAGTCGGCAGCTTCATGTAGCTTGGTGCTCAGTAATGGGTATAATTCAACTCCTAACAATGCTTGTTGGCCAATTCATCATGATCATTCAATCCTCAAAGAACCCTCCATCACTACCATCATCCTGGGCAACATCTGCTTCCGTAGCATGTGATTCACCATTCGTCTTCGGCTTGGTCTTGCCCCTCGTATCCTGAACGCCCAGCAGCTTCCTTCTTTGTCTTCGGTTAAGACCAGTTGTGTCGACAACAACAGGACCCGGCTTGGACCTCGATTTCATAGGTTTCCTCTCCACTGTTCTGGATGTCGTGGATATCTTGGGTATCTTGACCGGAGTAGTGGACGTTCTATTCCGCAACCGATTCAGAGTTCCATCCTCCATAGCTTGTTCTACTTCAGCCCACATGGGTGGTTTGGGCTTCTCCTCTTTCTCCATCTTGGAATCATCTCCTTCATCATCACCGGAATTCGTGGGTGGGTAGAGAGAGATGTATACCTCGCTGAGAGGGCAGTATTGCGTGTAGTTGAGATCGACCTCCAGAATATGCATCTGAGCCTTCAATGTCTCGACCTCATCTGTTGACTTGGTCTCTAGCAATCGTTTCCGGAGCTTCTTCAATTGTCTTGTGGCTTTTTGGCGCTCTGATGGAAATTAGTCACAACAATACTACATAGGGAAACCATACATACCGAAGAATCGGACCATATGGTACTTTTTGATCATCTTCTGTCTGATCTTCTCTGCCTCTGCATCCGCCAATTCCTGCTGATATGCTGCAAGAGCGCGCTGATCCTCAAGTTTCTTATCCGCCGGTGCATTTTCCGATCGCTCAAGCCTTCTCGTGACATCTCGTATCCTCTTCTTGATAGCATTGACGCTCGACGCATGTGCCTGTTTCTTGTAGACTGGGGGTTCGAATTTGCGGGGTTTCTTTGCTGGCTTTGGCTGGCTTCCTGGAACCTGGAATTGTCGCGAAGGGTGAACAGCCTCCTCAGGCTCAGCCTCTTGGTGTTTTCTTTTTGGCGCCATCTTGTCGTGTTTAAGAACTCTCTTGGGACTTTGGGCGTGCAATCATAAACCAGTCCCAACTTTTCCTTCGAGTCTTTGAAGCTTGAAAAATACTAGCGCCGGTAGAAAGAACTCACCGCCAACACACTTCGCGTCGCACGTGATTTACCCCGACTCCCATCTTTTCATGGATCAGAACAGAGCGAAACTGCCTCAACTGTGTGTCAAACTATTGTCTCAACTTTGAGGCGAGAGGAATGAACATCTCAAATCTGGAAAAGACCGAGATGTTGATTCCGAGTTCAGCCTCCTACTTCTGATGAACGGAGGATCCGAGGGGGGCTTGCATTTGTTGGAGCTACGGTGAACTGCCCATATACCAAAGAGTCGGTCTTACATTAAGTCTGCCGCCATGGACCGAAATGAAGGCATCATCAGATGGTCACCAAACCCATCCCGGAACGAGTTTACAATATTTAATCTCAACAACAAAGTATGCCACCTCTTTGAGGCTACAGGACATGCTCAGCCCCTGCCTGGCCGATTTGAGTACAAAAGAGTTTCCAAACACACTGAGCTTCCAGCCGTCAACACCTACGATTGGTCTCCAACGATCCGAGGACTGGTTGCTGTCGGTACTGCTCATGGAGAAGTCAGCCTCTTGAGACTGGACGACAACTCGAACGCTTGTCTCACCCTTCCTCTCAAGTTACAAAGACCCTGTCAGTCTGTATCCTTCAATACTACTGGACTTCTTGCTGTTGGACTGGACAGAGTCAGAAACGATTCGTGCTTGCAAGTATGGGATGTAAATGAGCGACTCGCGGGCTGGGACTCTCATCAGAAAGGATGGACTGTTCCGCCCATGAACAACATAGAACCCAGAAAGAAGCTCGAAGGCAGCACTTCTATCACGAGCATTAGATTTTTTGAAGACCAACCAAAAACGCTCATTGCAGGAGTCAAGAATCAGAGTGTACGGATTCATGATCTACGAGGTTAGTATATTCATTAGGCCCTATGTGGATTTAGTCACTGACGGTACAGACCCAAATTCGGCCGTGATAAACTTCCCGACGAGATGTAACAACAATGTTGCCATTGATTATCTGGATCCAAACTATTTTGCGTCTTCCAGTTTAGACCAACCTGGGCTCGTAATATGGGATCGTCGTGTAGCAGGCCGCTCCACAGCTTCCCCTATGTATCTTGAGTCTTTCGACCAGGAGGAGATCCCCTGGGGTGCTGTTTTGAAGCTAGATCGTGCAATCGAGGTCGACAAAAACACGTATGTCAAACAACTTCGCTTCTCCAGGGAGCAGCGAGGAGCATTAGGAGTTCTTTCGACCGCCGGCCAACTCCAGATCCTCCAGACAAAGAAAGAGTTCTTCGAACCAGGCTCGTCAAATGATGTACCTGACAGCCCAGAACTGCTTGAGATCAAAAAATCATATGATCTTGAGTATCCTTTCTTCGAACATAATCATCGGAGGAAGTACGAGCATCGTATTGTATCTTTTGATTGGTTGAATCTTGGAACGTCGGACCTTCAAGGGCGAGTTGTAGTATTGAGAGCAAATGGGGAATTTGAAATATTACAAATGCCAGCTACAACAGCAAACCAGCTATCTCAGTTAATGCCTTGGAAGCCACCGCATCACGGTAAGTCCACAATTGTAGCTCGTGAATAATATCACTAAAATTTTGCCTAGATGGTGAACCTTACCTGGATCTTATGCGTTTCGCGGATCCTGTGGAGCGGGAGAAAGTTCTCGGCCCTCTATACTCAACAGCAGCGAAAGCAGATGTTGCAGTCTTCGGCCCGGAGAGGTTCACAACGAAATCAGTAACTGCAGCTGTGCATGAGGAGGTCAAGAGGGCCTTAGAATCTTCGGAGGATCCAGTAGTTGATCTTCTTGCGCCTCAAGATCCAGTATTGGGTGGCAGAACAAGTACTGCAAGTGCACCTGAGTCACTGGGTGACGACTTCACACAGGTCACCTTGGATCCAAGAGAGAGTAAACGACCATTCATTGTTGAAAACTCTTCCTCAGAACCAACACTCCCCAGTAAGACATACTCAAGTAGGGAGCTGTACGAAAAATCGCACTACACGGCAATCAGCCGAATTCCAGCTACGAAAACCACGCGGGACCAACTGGACCATGTCATGTTGCGTCGAGCAATAAATGGCTATCTTTTCAACCCAAAGACTAACAAGAATGTCGTGACAGATGATCCGTGGCTTCAAGATGTTTGGGAGTGGATCGCAGGTGCCGAAGAAGCCGCTCGAGATGATGGGATGGTATCGATGCCTCTTGATCTAAGCTACATGGGCGTCTACACTATTTGGATGAATTTACTAGGTTACAAAACCCCAGAATCTATCTATTATTTCGCTGCTAATACTTCGCAGGGGAGCATTCTGGATCACGCCTGATAGACAGTACTTTAGTCCCCGACGCAACGCAGTGGGAACGTCTCATCGCGGTGATAAACAAGAGAGCAGGCCGTCCAGCTTTCGACGGCGTACAAACATCCAAACCACACCACCGACAGCTATGTCTAGCAATTTGTGGTCTTCTGAAATCGCCCGAACAGCTTGAGGAGGACTTGACGGAACTCGAAAAGGCAGGGAAGTACACCACTGCAGCCGCCTGGGCCCTCTTTGAAGGGATTCCTAAGCGCGCGGTCGATATCCTCAAGAGTGGCGGGACGGACTTACTTTTCGTTGCAATGGCTCTCGATATCAAGTTGAAGAGCAATGCTGCCCTAGATCTGGACGACACGGAATGGAGCCGAGCGCTCGAGAACCACCCCCAGATGGGCGAGGATCCCTACCTACGTGCCATCTACGGCTATATCACTACAGGTAACTGGCGAGCTATCGCAGACGCCACATCTCTCCCCCTCCGCGATCGAGCCTGGGTAGCACTCCGGAACTTCCCCGACGAGAAGCTGACTGCGTGGCTGACGAAGGAGATGGAAGAAGCAATTCACACCGGCGATATAGAAGGGATAGTACTCGCAGGAATAACCGACAACATGGTCGACATATTCGCCAAGTACGTCGAAAAATTCATGGACTATCAAACGCCGATCTTGGTCATGTCCTTCTGCTACCCACGCTACATCAGCGACATCCGGTGCGACGCCTGGCGTAGAGCCTACAAGGACTTCCTACAGCGTCATAAGAAGTACATCATCCGCGTGAAGTTTGAACAGCAATCGACAATCAAGAGTCGTCTCCGAGACGAAACACCAGTCATCAAACCTCCACCTCGTCAAATCACAATCCGCTGTCTAAACTGCGACGCCAACACCGCCAACGACCTCTCCAACTCAGGCGCTACCACCGGCCCCCTAACACTCACCTCATCCACCACGATGGACAAGCGCAACCCACTCATCTCATCAGGGATCAACGCCGGACTATCCTGTCCACGATGCGGCTGCCACCTCCCGCGGTGTGCGGTGTGCATGGAGATTGTCGGGATGCCTCGCTCGGACCGTCCTGAGATGTCGACTGATGATAGCGTGAAGAGGATGGCGAATTTCCCGACTTTCTGTCTGAAGTGTAAGCATGTGCAGCATATGGATCATTCTATTGCTTGGTTTCAGAGGCATAATGAGTGTCCGGTACCGGAATGCCAGTGTTCTTGTAACGAGTCAAAAGGGCGGGAGAGGGATTGAAGTAAGCCTGCTCACGGGGCAACAGAGTACTGGAATTGATGAATTGAATTCTAATATTTCCAAAATCCGTGGATTGTTCAAGTGACTGGCAATTTTAGTAGACTTTGAACAGGTCATGGGACGTAGCACGGGTCTGGGATACTCGGACAAGAGGACCAGCCGCGAGAACAAGACATCGAAGATGCTAAATTCAGCAGTGGTATTCAATGCTTTCAAAGTACGTTGATGTACTACATTCATTTGTATGCTGAGATTCAAGGTGACTAGGAGTCGTCTTCTGAACACAACCTTTTCGTAGTTCTTGATTGCAAGTTATTGTATTTCGTTACGCTTCAGATACTGAACAGCAAGCGATAGGACTAGCTGTCTTGTTCCCCCATGTCATCACTACAAAAAGCTATCTCATGGTAGCAAATATAGTCCACCACCTGGTACATTGCTCCGGCTATCATCTCGCCGATGGTACCATACTACCAAAATCTTGCAAAAGCAAACACTTCGAAGCAATGTCTGTCGAGCTCCTTATCAATTCATCGTATAAGCACATGCTTTCTTCACACCCCTGACTGCGTCTTCAACAGTCAGTGATTGCACATGCAACCACACGCAGAAGTTTCGAGGATACGGTGGGAAGCCAGCGAAATCGAAAGCTCCGGCATCTAAGACAGCGGCAACGATCCAAGGATCTAAAGCACAAGTCAGACCAATTCAGCCTCACACTAGTAGATTACATACGATCGAAATCCCCACAACACTTCATCAACAAAATGTCCCATTTGCGCCTAGAGATCTTTTCAACATCAATCATACTGCTGGTGTTCGGGGTGCAGTCTCGCAGGATCATGGCATCCCAAGGATGAAGTCTACAAGTCACTCTTAGCAACTACGCAATGGAGGAAATTAAGAGAACTCACTCGCAAGTGAAAGCAGGACCCTTGATCAGAATGTTAGCAGCCGCAAGGTAGGTATGGGGGCAAGCAACATACTTTGAAGATGCGGATGTTGGCAGGACTGGTCGCTAGATATCCCCATTGGAAGCCTTGTCCGGGAGGAGATTGGATATTGACATTGTCGGTCATGCTTATCCATTCTGTGGGCTCAGAAGGTGGGAAGTCAAATCCGATCAGCTTACCACCAGCAGACGCAATAATCTGCTTGCACTCTACATCTTCCTCAACGTTCCAATCGGTCTGCTTGAATCCCTCGCCGGCTTTCATGTGGTACTATGAGAACGGTTAGAGGGGGCCTTGGCAGTTATGTATTGTTCCAACTTAACATACGACTTTGCGTAGAAAGGAACCCTTGAAGTAGTCAACGAAGGAGACAAGATAAGCGTTCAGGAGATCCAGATCGCGATTCTCGATAGGCGTATCTCGGAACCAGGCTGCTGGGTCGGTCCTCATTCTGCAGCGTAGTTCTTCCCACTTACGCATGATGAGGGATTCTGTTGGTGATCAAGACACTTAGCTTTTGAATGTGGAGGTTAAGTCTTAACAGTGAATGGAAATGGTTCCTGCTTGCCAGAACACGACGACGGTACTGTATTCGTTGGGGAATGTGTCCAGTTGGCTCTGGTAAATCTAATGGCGCGAAGACAGGGCGATTGCAAAGATGCTAGCAAGAGTGTCGGCTCAATGCACATATATTGGAAGGAGCAACTGAGACGTAGAGATGTCATTGTGCAAGAGCGGAGCAGTTGGGCAGACTTATAGTGCAGCCTTTGAATAAATCGCATTATTTGATCACGATAATGTCATTGCAGTTAAAATTCAAAGAGTCAATACTTTCTAAGAGTGTTAGATTAAGTAGCTGGCGTTTTCCTCGTGGTTTCATTAGGTACCTATGTAGTGGTGGTGGCCTTCCGTCCTCGCCTAACTGCGAAGGGAACGACGCTGACGCTTATGTAAATGCTAGCGCAGGTTGAGCTTGGTGAGTTACTACAGCAGCACGTCCTGCCTCAATTCAAAAGTCAACATGATTGAAGCCAATGTTTCTTTCTTATACCTTGCATTCAGGGCGATGCTGGTGTCAGTCAGCACTCAAGTTTGTTTTTGCCAGGGATAGACGTCGCTACAGTTAGTTGCCGCATGATTTCACCGTTAATATATCCTCACTCATCAGGCTGGGGCCCCACAGTCTTCCCGTCCCCGAAGCACGCTCAATTGGATTGAGCACACGATTCCGCGAGTAACTATGGACTCAGACGAGCTATTGGATGCCCTTCGTAGGTGTGTGTAGGGGTTATCAATGGATTATGCAAGTGTCAGCCATTCATACCGCTCGAATCGCAAGGCTGGGACGCCAAGATGTTACTTTTTGCTGAGCTACTCTCATGAGGGTGTGCAGGATTCCAGCTGGATTTAGGGCTCAAGCAATGAGACGCCCTGCTGCCGGCGAACGAGTGCGGTAGATGAGCTGACACCCTCTTCTCTTGATCGCCTGTTCTCCCTTCACAATGCCTTCTCCATCTTGTCCAAAACAACTTTATCGCAAGGCTTCAATATGGCACCCTCATTTTCTCGCGATACCCCAAGTCGGTCTACCACGTTCAATGCCTCCTCACGAGCTCAATCGTCTGCCGAACACTTTGCCTCTGCCACGGCTCGAGACTCTGCCCGTAGCCGGCCACCGTCCCAGGCTTCAAGCAGCTTTTTCCAACCCGCTGCAGCAGCATCTGTTCGAGCTCCTTCGAGAAGTAGCTCAATGACTTCTCCCTGTGATGTCTGCCAGAGCCATGTCAAGACATGGACTTGTATTCAATGTAACAACGATTCATTCTGTGATAACTGCTGGGGAAAAGAGCGAGCACATCGACCAGGCGCTGTGGGCTTTGATGGCAAGCCTCATGAGAAAACCGATAGAAAGGTGGTTGAGCGTCTTCGAATGATTCTTGATCCCAAAAGAACTGCGGATGAACAGATCAAGGAGCATCAGAATGATGAAGATACCACATGGTTCGGTATTGCTCGCGACTCTGCAAACCTCCCCATATTTCGGGACTATGAGAGATATGCAACAATCATGGCTCAGAGTCGTACGAGTCAGATCAATGTTCGATATCCTCAGCTTGTGTCCTTCATTGGGCAAACAGGTTAGTGTTCCATTGAGACAATTCACGTTCAAAGTGCTGATCATGTACTTTCTTCCCGAACAGGAGCTGGGAAGAGTACTCTGGTTAAGATGTTAATCGACAACCAAGAAAACGAAATGAACATTGCCCACGAGTCAAAATTCCCTTCGCCTGTAACAGGCGCGACTGGCGATAATCTCCCAACATCAGGGGATGTACACTTGTACTCCGACCCAGCCACCTACTACAGCGCCAAGCCGCTGTTGTATGCGGATTGCGAGGGTCTTGATGGAGGCGAGAATGTTCCAAGAGGAGCAAGATATAAGATACGCGACGATGCTGCTCCGCAGGCAGCCCGAACTACCAGCGCGAAAAATGACCCAACCTTCCGTCGTCGAATCCGTCGAGCCGCTCATAGCTCACAGCGAGATATAATATGGGCAACAACCCCAGAAACTCGAAAGAGAGAGTATGCCGTGACAGAGCTCTATCCTCGTCTACTGTATACTTTCTCGGATGTCGTAGTGTTCGTTCTGCGAAACGCAAAGTGAGTTACATAGCGTCTTCTTCGTTGACAACGTCTGACCTTGTAGGGTTTTCGAATCGGTAGTGCTGGAGAAATTGCTTGATTGGGCATCAGCATCAATCGAAAGTTCCTTAAATCAGCCTGCACTTCCTCATGTCATAATCGCTTTGAATGCCACCGAACTAACTATCGACGACAAGCAATGGGACATCGACGAAGCCACCAGAATCTTGATGTCAGACATCGAAGGTGCAGTTGCACGAGTGCCACGCTTTGCAGAATACGCCCGGATATGGGAGAAAAGGGGTCGCCGCATCAAAACTACCAAGGATCTCCTGGAGTGCTATTATTCTTCTGTTACCGTCATCAGAATACCGACCCATGGGCGATATATGCTCATTAACGATCAGATTGGAAAGTTGCACACCGAGATCAAGAGGTGCTGCGAGCTTTCACACTGGACGAAAAAACGAGTTCGTATGATATCCACCGACGATAAGCTGCAAGTGTTTCTCCAATCCGCTTTCGATCATTTCTCCCAGAATCTCAACGTTCCGTTCGACTTTGTCAAGGAGGCAGTCAAGAACAACCCAATACCGCGTGATATTGGAGGCAACATATTGAAACTCGCCATCGCTGTTAGAAAGAACAACCATTTCACTGACCAATACGATGGACCCAAGATATTTTCCGAGCTCAGCACCATGGTTGCCTCGTGCTTGATGCTCACTTCTGCACGTCAGAGCTTTCTAGGTGAGATTGGATTCAGATGTAGTTCGAGCAAGGGATGCTAATATGAACAAGGCTCCACAGAGCAGTTGCTGGATGACTTCTACGCCGAACTCTGCGAGGATGCCTTGTTCAACTTTTGCAACATGTACTGGCCTTGTTCGTTTAGAAACCAGTATGGCAGATGCTGTAACATGAAGTCGGGCCATAATCCCAAGGGCCACCAGAACGATGCCGGCAAAATCATTGGGGCGGGGGGATATCTGTCTGATTTCGTGTTCGATGATTACGTCGATCGATTCATCGACGACATTCGGGCGAACCTCAAGAAAATTCAACAAGAAGTCTACACCCTAACCTTTCGACGAAAGAGGCTCACAGAAGAAGAAGCTGCGTCGGAGGTTCACAGACAGTACATGAACCTATTTTATCAAAATGTCGGCGATGTGTACCAGTTTGTCAGCCACTCAACATGCTTTTCATGTCTAAGAGAGCTCCCGGAACATCCCCTTCCCTGTGGCCATGTTCTATGTACGCCCTGCATCAAAGCATATGGTCAGCAATACGAAAAGACGGTTATAAAGCTGGACTCTTGTCCACTACACCTCGGTGAAACAGAATTTCTGAACGATTTCCCTTGGAAGATCAAAGTCAAACCTTTGCACGCGGGGACAAGAATTCTTAGTCTCGATGGGTATTACCAATCAAAGCTAGTCGTCGAGGCTAAACCTTACTAACAACATATCAGGGGTGGAATTCGTGGCATCGTTGAGCTAGAAGTCTTACGAGCTATCGAAAAGGCACTTGGCGGCGAGTTACCCATTCAGGCATTTTTCGATCTGATTGTGGGAACTAGGTAACGTACCATATCACGATAATATCACCGAATCACTGCCTAACTTTGTAGCACTGGTGGTATCATTGCGTTGGGCCTTGGAGTCGAGAACTGGTCTGTCGAGCAATGCATCAACAAGTTCACTGGCTTATGTGGGAGAGCATTCACACCACGGGAATTTATCAACATTCCTGTCATTGGTCTCCTTACAACAGCGAACCATGGCAGCAGATACAAAACGAAGCCTTTTGAGGCTTCATTGCAGGAATCTTTTCAAGACCGCCCACTGTTTGGTGGTTCCAGCCAGGAGGGGCACATGATCAAAGTGGCGGTTACTTCCACGACAGTGATCGACCAGCAACCAATCGTCCTTGCAAACTATAATCGACCAGACCAGAGAGATCCACGAGATTATCGTAAGTCGATTCTGTTGCTTTGGGGGCTGATGTTAATCATCTTCCTCTTCAGGGCCTTACAAATTCGAGCGTCAAGATGGTCCAATGACGGAGCTGAAAACTTGGGAAGCGTAAGTTTTCCTTGAAGCTGTTTCAGAATCAGAAATGCAAGATTGACGTTATCAGCGCTCGAGCTACTTCTGCAGCTCCACCCTACTTCAAAAACTTCGTCAAACACGAGACAAAGAACGGTTATATCGATGGTGCACTCTACCACAACAATCCTGTGAAGATTGCTCATCAAGAGAGGATGCTGGTCTGGAAGGACGTCAGTAATAGAGAGCCCGATATCTTTCTTTCAATTGGAACGGGTCACCATGGCCGTGCAGAAGATCCAAGTACGCCTTCTCGAGGGAGTGGCCTCCTCCGGCGGAAGGAATTAAATCGCACGAGGATAGTGGAGGCCGTACCAACACCCTGTATACCAGTACCAACGGTTCGAAATTTCACAGCTCTAGGGCAGCTTTGGAGCACAGCTACTTCTGTTTTCGACAACATACTGAATTGTACGAAGATCTGGAACGAATTCCGTGTCGACTTTCCCCGGCAGCGATACATTCGACTGAATCCTGATCTCGGCTTCCCAGTTCCGAAACTGGATGACGTGGAGAGATTGCCTGATGTACAGAAGGCCGCTCATGAACAGCTTCAAACTAACGCTCGTGTCAAAGAGATTGCTCATCGTTTAATCGCCAGCACTTTCTTCTTCGAAAAGACAGAAGCTTCGACCAAGGAACGAGAAGGAGGCTACGAGTGTTACGGTATGTAGTCTTGAATATAGAGTATACTTGTCTTAATATTCTCTAATACTTTCCTTGCAGGATCTTTGTTTTGCCGATTCCATGTCGGCACAGAAGAAACAAAAGCCCTGGGTCGGTACTTGATGAAATGTTTCAAAGGCAGCTTTGAGCCATATTTCGTCATCGAAGACCCTCAAAACTGGGACGGTGTGCAGAAAGTACCTATTACCGAGGAGATTGTCAAGGACATGATTTTGAAAGGGCGTTTCATGATGGACCAAGTCAAAATCGTTGTTGCAAAGCAACTCGCCGAAATATTAATATCGCTTTGTCTCCAGGATGACGGATACCCCTTCGCTTCAAACTCGCATCTACCCATCAGCGGATTTCCGAGAACACTGATGATCGAGGATATACCACAACGTAAGTCGCCTTGGACATTTTTACTCCTATCAAGCAACCCTGGCTCATATTATTCCAGATCCCCAGACGCGTACCGCGGTGGTTCGCACCAACGGTTCTCTCAAAACACCAACCCGCCGTCGGCGCAGACACGCAGCCAAGCCTCAATCAGCCAATACCTCGCCAGAAGCATCCAACAATACCTCCCTTAGAAGAGTAAAGTCTTCTTCTAATCTCAGAGAAGGATCGTCGTCTTCAAATTCCTTCCCTGTGTCTCCTGATGATGTCGCTCAGTGGTCCCAAAGTCGTCGAAGATCTATCGATCAACTAGCTCAGGAGGGATTCTTTGAGCTCGATGATACTAGTACGCTGGCTCCATCGGAAATGACCTCGGATGATGCTTTTACAGTTAGGGGTGTGAGAGTTCAGCCGCCGAAAAGAAGGAGCATGTTCCGACTTGTGATATAATGACCATCGCCACTGTGGATTAATTTTCTGTTCTATGCTCTGGACCTCTCTTTGTAAACTATCAACAAAGCTTTCTTTGCAGTATGTTGTGGTAGAGCAACCCTTTTTTCTTGTAGAGTCATATTATCGGATGCATCTTTGCCTGGAGCTAGAGGCGCAAGGGGCGACGTTCTTTCGATTTTTCTACGCACCACAACAATTATACTATTGAAGATTAATCTGTCTAATCAGTTCTCTTTCCTAAACCAAAGGGAAGGTAAGCCTGCAATTTAATATGTTTTGCTCCTGTTCAAAGAGCACCCTGATTTGTGAGGTCATAGATAGGACAGAGCACCCACAAGGTCTGGAGAATGGCATGCTTGCCACCAAAGACAAACGAACACCGAGGGCAAAGTAACGATCGTATTCCTTGACTTGGTGCATACAACCGCCTCGATGACCAAAATCCAAATGTCAGGCGTCACCATGAGACAAGACCGCCGTTCGGTCTGCATAAAGTATACCTCTCCAGCATTGACCGTCGCTCAATTTAGGGGGCCAGTTGAAGGCTTGATGGCACAAACCTTGCATGGGATCAGGCTGCAATTTGAGAGTAAATGCACCGTTGAATTCGATAATTCCTTGAGAAACTGGCATACCCTGTAGGACTATTTATGTGATGTTTCCTTCACCGCTGCAACTCAACATCCATGGTCTTGCTTCCTATCTTCACTTGTCAGTCTGACTTCTAGGTTCACCCACATTATTCAGTAGCTACTGCAACCAATTGAGCTGAACCCTGGCTAATAATGCAGCAAAGTATAGGGAGAAAATTACATCTGGAGATATGCTATGAATTGCCATCTATGAACCTCGTGAGAAGATGTTGTTGTTGATGGATATTGCAGGGGTTGTTCGCTTCTGCCTTGGCGCTGCAGCTCTGCTTACGGTGTGTCATCATGGTCATAGATAGATATCTGCAACCTCCTCTCCTCTCAAATCAGCCTCATTCGATTCTATTAGCAAGGACTGGGATGAAAGACAACACACAAACTATTCAGCCTCATGGCTGAAATAAAACTCCCATTCGAGGTCAAACGACTGATCTGCGATCATGTCGACCTGCAAGCTCTCAAAATACTACGTTTTGTATCTAAAGACTGGGCAGCTGTGGGAATCGAGTTACTCCTCCTGCCAACATTCGTCGTTAAATCCTCTGCCATCGACATCTCTCGTCTGATGAGCATTGGCAGTCATCCAGAAGTCGCTCGTCAAGCTGCCAGGACTATCCGTGCCATCAACTTCTGGAGCAATGATTGGGACGCCGTCTACCTGCGGTCGATCGTCTGCTGTCGACATGTACACCTAAGCAATTACGAAGTTGTGGATTTTGTGCCTACGAGAGACGAGCAAGAAGCACTCGAGGAACTAGATGCTCTTATCCTGCAAAGGGCTCTTGATAAGATACAAGGCGAGAGCACTGAGCTCCTCACGGAAGCACTCAGACACTTGCCTCGCCTCCAAACACTTCATATCAGCTGCCCGAACCCATTCACCCATCCCATTCTCCGAAAAGTCTGGGAAGAGTACAACCTCGAGACATACCGTCTGCAGTTACCCTTCGCATCCTCCGCAGGACCCAATCGACTCCGCAACATCTTCTCAGCCGCCAAAGAAGCCGGACTAAGCATCACCAACTTCCAGCACGAACAATTCAATTCCAACTTCATCTTTGAGGACTACGGCACGCCCATCCCATGGCGTTTCCCTAGTTACGTCAACGCACTCCGCTCCTTAAATCTCAGCATGAGCGACGTCTTCAACAGTGGCCTATCTCTCCAATTTGCATTTGAAGGAGAATCCAATGCCGAGGAGACCTGGAGTTCAAAGATTTACATGTACCCCAAGAACATGATGTCCGTCCCCGACACACTGGAATCCCTCTCCATAAAATTCGAGTCCCTCGAGCGTCTCAGCCTGGAATTTATCCCCAACCCAGCAATAAGTTTACACACCCTCTCCCTTGTCGGGGTCTGTCTCTCACCACCCTCCTTCCTCGCATTCCTCAACTCCTGCGCACCAGTACTCCGGCGTCTCTATCTCGGCTCTGCCGAGCTGCGAACACCCCACTTCCTCAACGACAATACCTACGACTGGCACTCATTCCTCTCTGACCTCCGAGACGCCGTAGGACACGGAAGCCAAACCCAAAATCAGACTCTAACCCAAGAACCAAACCAAACCCAAGACCAAACCCAGAAGCGAGGCAGATTAGAGAAATTCCAACTCTCAGGCGTGATCAAATCCCCTCTCCCAAACGGCCAGACCTGGATGATGTGGCCGATCTACAAGACTTCCGAGGAGGGGTGGGAGGTCATCCCTGGGCGGAAGGCGACGGAGAAGACGAGGGAGATTGAGAGGTTTGTCGTTGATGGGGCTGAGTGGCCGATGGGTGCTGAGGATGATATTTCGAGTTTGATCACTTGAGCTTGAGTGTCGAAGTTGGCTTTGGAATTTTGATGCGGATTCGTACATGGATTTGGATTTGGATTTGTTTCTCTGAATGGTAGAATCTCGAGCTGGCCATACATTAAGCCGGGGAATTCTTACTGTAACTAACTGTAACTGACTTGTATTTCATGCATGGCTTTACGACTGTACCGTCTACCAAACTTCAAAATATAAAGATCGCACTGCATACATCACACAAAACTTTCACACCCACCCTGAAATAACACACAATTTAGGCCAGAAAAAGATGTTATACATTCATTCGCATCGCATCGCACCGCATTGCATCCGCGTCCGCATCACATCATCCTTCTCATCCTTCTCTCCCTCAATATAATCTTTCCTTCCTCCAACAGCCAGACAAGACAGACTGTGCAAAAGTCCCTATGCCATTCCGTTCCATTCCATTCCAATCCATCCCCTCACAATATTGCCGTCGCGCCCAGCACAAAAAACACCAAAGCCAACCCCCTTCCTATCTATCTTTCTAGAAAAAAAGGCATCACCCCCCGCTCCACTGAATCGCAATCGCAATCGTCATAAAACAAACGAGTTCGTTCCAAACAATACATACTATACTTTACAAACTCTGACGCCCCTTCCCTTCCCTGGTGCTTCTTTGCGTATCATTTTTTGTTTGTCTCCTTTCTGCCCGGTTGCCAATTCGTGAGGGTTGTACATACACAGCAGGACAACAATTTGGCGAGTTTTATGTACATCATAGCCATGTTTTCTTGTGTCCGCTAGGGGCTGGCCGTAAAAGAAAACAAGAAGATCCGTCCGTTGATATTGATCGATCGATCGATCTTTCGTGCCGTCATTTGTAGCATGTCTTTCTCTTTCTCTTCTTTCTTTTGCCCTTTGCACCTACTCCACCCGTCGCCCCCATTCATGTCCCTGCTCCTCGAGCCATCAATCACCCTCAACTCCTTCTTGTGTGTGTATGGGTATCTCGAAAAATGCCCCTATTCCATTCCATTCCTTTCCTTCCAATGCTGGCAAAAACATGTCATATGGTGTAAACAAGCAAAAAGCAAAGTAGGATACCATAACAAAGCGGCATAATCATCCTGGAAACACCTTATTGCCCATTCCCTCTCCCTAACTCCATACAAATATATCGGTACAATAAGGGTATCATTTTCGTTGTGAGATCATTGATAGTGTCTCTGTTGGCCAGCGTCGAGGTCGTTTGCGTTGGGTTGTATTGACCTCCTGTTTAGACTACTGGTCCGTCCGATTTGGAGGCTGCCTAGGCCAATGGATGATTTTCTCTGGCCGCGATCCTCGGCTAACCGTCCTACCAGACTGTTTGTATCCCGCTCAGGGGTAGATCGGTCTAAGAACCTCCTTCCTCCAAGGCTGGACACAGGTGGCGTAGGAGCCGGGGCGGTGTTGGTCAAACTTGTGGACTGGTAATGTCTTCGTACTGGTAGGGAGGACTGAACGACCTGGATTGACGACGTCCTTTCTGGTAGTGGCTGTTGCGATGTATATTCTCGTGGGGCGTTTCTGAGGCGACCAATTTCCGTCGTAGCTCTGGATGGAGCGCGGAATCTGGTATCATCATCCTCTTCGGGTTCCTCGGTTGCACCACGCCGGCTCCTGAGCAGTAACGAAGTGCGGCGTCCAGCCATTGTAGATTGTGTAGGGGCTCCAACTTCCGATGGAGTGTAACGAGGACTTGGTAATGCACTTGTGGCCAAGAGACTGCTTCGACGAGCTTCTAGTCGACTCAAGGCCCTTGGGCTGGATTTAACCCGTGCAAGATCCGTTGTAACAAGCTGACGCGGTGTGTTGTTCGTTTCAATGCTGGGATGTAATTCGGTATCACGACTGCCAGGCCGTGGAGCCGTTTGAGTAACTGCCGGCGGTGCAACCTCATTCTTCCCTTCCGATAGAGCCAGACATAATTCCGTCAAGCTTCGACACATGCTATCAGCCTTTCGTCGGACCTGTCGATCAGAAACAGACGGCGCTCCACCAATTGTTGATTGAGAGCTCGAAATTGGGCCGGGTTGTCCAGAAGTTCCCATCATGGAGGAAATGGCAAGAGCATCCGCTGCTGTAGCCTCCAAAGCTCGATATATCTCCGGGCTGAGGAGCGACTTGGACTTTGCTAACGCAGAATGTAGAAGAGGATGTGTTTCGGGAGGTGTGGGCTCGGTGGTAGGCTCGACTGGTGAGATACTGTTGTTACGGCCACGCTGTTTCGGAGAAGACGACATCGTTGTGACAGTCGTTGTAGCCGTCGGTGGTCGATCGTGAGAAGCTCTCGACATAGCTGCACCAGATGTAGGTGGTAGTTTTCCAGTCAGTTCCAATCTGTGGATGCGTGACTTCAAATCTTCCAATTCGTCCCACACCGTCGATGGTGCCGTTGTAGAAACCGTTGATTCCGTCCCTTCCGCTGCACGAGGTGTCTCAGGCACCTCGTGCATGTCCGTTGTGCGGGAGACCAGCGGAGATGAGTTGTACGTACGAGGTGTCGTATATGATAGATTCGATTGGCGATAAGACGACCGCTGCGGTAGGTTGGCTTCCGGTATCGATGGACGACGACCACTGTTGTAGGATGGTTGTTCGGGAGAGATCTCTCTGCCTCCTGAGCCCCTTGGTGTTGTAGGATTTGAGCGAGAGTTGACCACGTTATATCTGCTCCTATTCAAATCCTCCAAGGCCGCAGGGCGATCCCTGCCCCCTGGCCGGTAGGTCAGTGCCTGTGCGATGCCTTCTTGTTCATCCATGAGGCGCGTGCCATTCACAGAACTGTCGTGGTCGGAGCCGCGACGGCGAGATAGTGAGGGGTGATATGAGGATGAGGAACTGGAGGGAGGCAGTGATGCGCGTTGCCCAAATCGAGACTAGAGATAGTCAGTAAATGAGATCAGCCACAAGCCGCACATGGCTTCTGAGCTTAACGGCGCCAGGCTGAGAACCGTAATCGCAAAAGGAAGTAATAGGATGGGAGTGTAGAACGTAGGACGGGGAATTACGAACCTCGGAGTATTGTTGGAAGGTCGATCCGGAGGTGGAGGGGGCTCTTGTCCTGACGCTGTTCGACCTGGTAGGCCCATCGCCGTTATTATTCATGATGCTCTTGGCTTGTAATTCCTCCTCGCGCGCCGCTCGTAGAAATAGATCGCTCTCATCGCTGTTGTGCTCGTCCTGCTGCTCTGGTTGCGCCGGCGCGTGGTATGTGCTGTCTCGCCCTTCCAGCGCCCGCAGGGTAATATCTTGGTCGTTGTACGATGTACGCCGTGATGCCATCTCGGTGCTCTTTCTTTGGGAGGAAAGCTTGAAGCCCCGGATGGGTTTAATTAATGGGCGTCCTGACGCAGGTTCTGTTTGAGAGCGCGAGAGGGAGAGTCGATGTTCTTGTGGTTGTGATTCGCGAGGCTGCTGCTGCCCGGGTTGCTCGTGGCCGCTGCCAGCGAGAACCTGTTCAGCCGAGTTGCCCTCGACCTGAAGCGCCGTCATCTGCTTTTGCTGCTGCGTCACCCAACTTGTTGTTGAACTGGCCAGGTCGACTTCCACCGGCTCGAAGAAATGTCTCCTATTTTGCGTGATCATGGACAGCGGTGGATACGCATTGTTTTTGCCTGCTCTGTTCGGACGAGGATTGGCCTGCTTCGCTGTCGCGGTCGCGGTGGAATTGGAGTTGTAGTTGGAGTTTGAGTTCGCGTCGTTTCCTGGTGGTGGGGAGGACAATACCAGAACATCAGACGGCTGTGTCTGCGTCGAGGGAAAGGTGGACTGCCGGATCATTCGAGGGGCATAATTGTGGTCTTCGTGAGCTTGAGCGTGAGCAGGAGCCGTTGTCGTCAACAGTGCGCCTGCGGATTTGTTTCGATTATGTTGGCCATGGCCGTGCTCCGGTGGAGATATTGCAATGGGCGACAGCCTCTCATCATCGCTACTGCTGATATTGCTGCTGGCTTTAGTGTCGAAGAATAGAGTTTGGGGCGAGCCGTGCACTGCTGATAATGCTGGAGATGCTGATGAGAAAATGAGGTCAGTCTTCCTGTAAGTCGGCAACCTTGACGCTGTGAAGTCTCGCAGCGCATCGATGGGGATGTCCATACTGGAGATGCCTCTGCGAAGAGACTCAGAAAGAGAGGACGAGAATCTCTTGTGGTGATGGGCGTTCCCCGCCGTATTATTGCCAGCCATAGTCCCGAACCCGTTGCGTGCGCTGCTTCTGGATCATCAAAGCGCTGTCTCTCCCATGCAGGCCCAAAGATAAGTGGTGAAGTAAGGGAAGTCAAGGCAAGGTTAGGTGCTGTACTGTACGTTGGCAAAGTGGAAGATCGTGGCAGGATGTGAGTGAGGCTTCGATCCTACTGCATCTGCTGGCAGGGCAGACCATATGAAGTGCAGTAGCTGAGAGCCTTCGAAGTTTTACTTTGCTACAAGATGCTGTAGCGCTTTCACTTGCGCTCAACTAAGGAAGTAACTTCCTTCGTCCCGGGCTGCGGGGACGAGGATGGGATGGGATGGGATGGGATGGTTTGTTGTTGCTGCCCGAGGGTAAAGCAGCTCACTAAACTACTTCTAAATCATTCCCACCACCAACTACCCTCTCGTGAAGTGACAGTAACTGGTTCTGGAGACCTCGTGCCATTCCGTTTCTTCTCTACTGGACGTTAAATGCCCGAGACGTCCGCGTCCGACCAACCTCCTCACTTCACTTCACTTCACTTTCCCCCAGCCGTTTGATATGCCATGCCATGGATGTCATGGGTACGCATCCTGCAAAACAAACAACCGAACACTCACTCTTTCTTGTAGATGCAGCAATTTCTAGTGATTGCTTTGTGTGTGTGGCTTGCAACTCTCGCTCAGGGGTATCCAGGAACGAATAACGACATCTCATTCGGACCTTGCATTAGATGGCTTCTCCAACCAACGATTAAGGGGACTCTAAGGAGACTCCAAGGAGGGACGGGCCAGAAGCCAACAGGTTGGCCTACAACACCATCAGAGTAGCAGCTGCAGTTGACATATGGCGTGGCTCGACTACTCTGTCTGGACTGTCTCTATTTTTCCGAGCCTCCGCAAACAAGCGGTGGACGACCTTACGAAGTTACCTGCTTCAGTTCACTTCCGTCTCGGGACGATCTAAAATAACACGGCGAATAATAACACGGGATCTTATACAATTAAATTGCCCATGTAAGATGCCTCGATGTCCTGCACGTCGTTGCTGACGCTGCGAGCGATACATGAAAGTCGTGATGAGCTGACCCCGGCCCGCAGGAGTTAAAGACAAAATGACTGCAGTCGTTGTGGTTGTCTTACATTTTTCCGGGAACGTGTGGTTGGAGAGTTCAAGAAGACTGCATCTCTGCATCTGCATACGGAGTATCTGCAGGCTGGTAGCAGGGAAGTGGGGTTTCATACGTGCATACCGTCTCTCTGCTCATCCATCCAACTTCGCCACCTCTCTGCTACAGTACAGTACAGGAGAGTTTAGTGATAGGAGAGGGGAAAAGGATCTTTGGAGACGACGAAATTAGGACAGAACTATTGGAGGGGTGAGATTTCTTCCCCGCCACTTGAGAGTGCCATCTTCAGCTTCTTCATCTTAAGAGCGGCCTTATGAGGGTATACGATGGCGACTTATGGCTTAGAGCCTCAAGAGAGGCTGGGTGATGAACTTTGAATTGACCAATTGTCCTTGAATGCTGGAACGCAGAACATCCTCCCTCGAGATGGCGAACATGGTCTTGCCTCGGACGATTGCAGGCAAGATCCTCTGGCTCCGAGTTCTTCAGACGCCATGCATATCAGGTGAGGTTTCAGAGACCACCGTTGAGAAATGCTGCAGAAACATGAAGCAGACACATCCCATGTCTCTGAACCTTCAGTAGCCAGGATGCAGAGGACTCGAGCAGGAACGGGAGGAGGA
Source organism: Cadophora sp. M221 (assembly GCA_017366145.1). Classification (NCBI taxonomy): domain Eukaryota; kingdom Fungi; phylum Ascomycota; class Leotiomycetes; order Helotiales; family Ploettnerulaceae; genus Cadophora; species Cadophora sp. M221. The sequence continues at coordinate 8,886 of JAFJYG010000007.1, read as the reverse complement.
CTTCAAAAAGGAAAGTTAAAAATTACTGATCACATTTTCCTTTTGAATTCTTCATCCGACACCCATTCGAGAACCGAGCTACTCCCGTACTCGCCTCGAATATCCTCCGAGATGAGGTTCCGATGTAAATAGAGACCAGAAAGGCGAGGGGGCTGGAGAGCACAGAACAAACCCCTCCCCCTTTCGTCTAAACGTCCCCAAAATAGGTTGTGGGCAAGACATGGATTCAAAGCTCACCGACCGATGCTTGGTATGAATTAGAATGAAGGGTTTCCCCGGAATTCTCGCAAATGAAGAGAGACGCAAGATCAGGGAAAGGGCAGCTGGTGGCAGGACATGAGGCAAAGAGACGGGATGCTCGATGCCAAAGCATCACTTATTTTTTTATTTTAATATTCTTATATTAAATATGACTCTCATCTCTCAGGGAACTCCCCGTCACCGTCGTGCTCTTATGAGGATCTTGCTATTCATACTTTGGCCTCACAAGAAATAGATCCTGCTTGCTTGTTCATTCAGCCTCACAATCAATAAATAAATGTCGAACAGCGCCAGACCCGAGGTATTCCAACCCACCCTCGCACTCACTCATTCATTCCCAGCAAGTGGCCACGTGTGATGGGCATCATTCCTCATTTTCTCCAGGTTCAGGGCATTAAACCTTATGCCATTCAGAGGGTCCCACACCCACAAAACAGGACAGGACTCCTCTCTTCCTCAGCCTCATCTCATGGCTCTCACCGACTCTCTTCTGGCCAAAGCGCTAGTCTTGCCATCCATGACAACATGCGACGAACAAGCCGCAGTTGCTTGACGAAGTAGTCATGTCCATGATCGGTCGTCTCTCTCTATGTGATTTGCCCGTATATTCGCCTTTCTATTTCCAGCCCTCGAATCCTCTCTGGAGAGTCTTCGGTTTATGGGTTTTTATTGGGGACACGTGACCACATGCAAAATCAAAGGGGGTCCATATTCCCCATCAAATTTCCGTTTCCGAGTCCAGTCGACTTTAGCGTGTTTCATCTCGCTCTGGAAATAAAGCTAGTCGAAAATAGCCCTCTGTTGCTGTGGCCTGGCGTCGAGAGTATGATTCCTGAGGCCAGAAATTGTTCTCCAAAGCAACCAGACTGCCAGACTCGGACCTGCTCTGCCCTGCCCTGTCCTGACCAGGCCAGCCCAGCAGAGGTGGATTCACAACAAATCCCTTCCTTCAAACAACACAGCATTCTTTTCTCTTCAGTCTCTCATCATCTCCCCTCTCCTCTCCTCCCCTCTTAATAGAACGTCTTGCCTTTGTCTGGTGATGGTCCTCTGACGTTGATCTCCTGCCTCAAGGCACCTTCAAAAACATCTCCAACCTGTCTCCCGTCCCGTACCTAATCAACCCTCTTCAAGTCGCATCCATCCCGTCTCTCGATTGTCAGTCGCAAACATCATCCTTTCCCGCCTGCTGCTCCTTTGTCGAGATCCTCCAGAAGAGCGCGATTAACAACCAGATCTGCTGAAGCAGTGAGGCGAATTGGGCGACAGACCTTTGCAGATTTCGAACACCGTTGTGTCTATTTTCATTGCTCCAATTCGAGAGAAGGGAAGAGAAGAGGCAGCCCATTCATACATCGAGACCTTGAAGGGCTAGGAAGGGTCAGAAACGCACCCAGACACCAATTCACCCACCAGCCAAATCGCCATTTCGCAGCTTTATATAATCGATAATTTCCATCTCTCAACCTTGTCCTCGACACTTTCCAGCATCGTACTTTCCCTTCTATATACTCTTCTATCCCTGGTGGAATACGCACAGAGTCCCGTCGGGCCATTGTCTTCTTCTTAACAACCGCCAACACCAACACCCACACACAGCATAATATCGCATCGGCTTTGTTGCAGCGGGAGGCTTTGTGCTTGAATTCCCGACGCCGAGTCTGATTTGCTCTCCTCTTCTCTATCCCCGTTCTAGGCCTCCTTTTTGCAAGGCCTCTTCTTCCCGCAGCGCTCATTCGCTCGTCGTTGGCGCCCACCACTGGTCGGATTGGTCTATTTTTGGATGGTGCGTCTGGCTGGCTGCTGGCCTTGTTCTGACTGGTTGCGGGCGAGCTGACACTCTCTAGCTGGAGCCAACAATAATCCACCCTGCAATCGACTCGCCAACACCGTCGAGACTCTATTCTACCTACTCTTTCGTTCCGTTTTCTCCAAACGTGAACCTCATCGTCGACTTCACCACCCCCCGCCCGAACTGTCATCGGCCTGCGCGCTGACTTTCGCGACATCCAGAGGGCTCAGCGAGGCGAAGCCCATCAGCGAAGAGGAATTACAGGCATCCCGTGGACGACTGCGGCACACGCTCGCCTCCACTGCCCTGCGACAACGGATTAGGTTGATTGTTGGGTTGTTCTTGCCGTCTCGACGCATCCTTCGTGGCAGTGATTGCCCTTCGACCGCCAACAACTCGAATTATAGTCTCCAACGGGCAGATCCACGAGCCTACTGACCCTATTTTGAACCTCAATACTTGGGGCGCGTTGTATTGGGATCTTGCGGCGCTAAACACCAAGTCTGCCATCAATTCAGCCAGCTCCGAAGCGCCGCAAAGCGCCAGGTAATTACTCCTCTGTCTCTTTGTTGTTCTCCCTACTTCCTGTTGTACCGGAAGACATTATTTCAAGAGTTGGCCGAAGAATTGCACCCAAACAGCTCTTGCTCTTGTCAGGTACACCGGAGTTGCGTTTGTTCTGTCGCTAAACAGAGGCAATACTTCCTTAGAACTCGCAGTCCACGTTATCCTAAGAGTCCCAAGTACTTCAGTCATGGCCCCTCTGTCAAGTCTTTCGGATGCTAACGGTCGTACTCTGAAGAGACCTTTTACTGCTGTCACAATCTCGACCCCACCTTCACCAAAACGAACTTCGACATCAAGTACCGTCGGATTCCAATCGAGAAAGCTAGGGCAACGAGTTGAAGGGATCTCGGTGAAAGGATCAGAATTAGGAGGGCGACGGAACTGTCATTATCCAATTATGCCGTCAGCAGCTGGCCCAAGGATGTACGAGAATCACATACCATCATTCATGTCTGTTTATGACATGGATGCGACAGTCATAGAAAGCCCAGGTTTGGGGCCACTCCCCAAACTATCCAGCAGTACAGCACACACCACAAAACAGTCGTTATTACGGCCACAATCCGAGGAACACCAGAACACACAAATACACTCACACCAGCATCGAGAAAGTACATCGACACAAGCCTCGGATTCAACAGACTCATCTCCAACCACGACAATATCCACTGTGGACTCATCATCGTTGTCTGATCCTTCCCCAAGCTCTTCTCCAGAATCGCCAATTACTTTGGTGCCATTATCATCGTTTTCTGGATCTAGCTTCGGTCTGGATTCCTTCCAAAGTCTGAAAATGGACGACCTCAGCCCCCCTCAATTACCAATTCAACGACCTATGACTTCGCCTTCACCTAGGAAAACGAAGAACCTCAAGAGTCTTGCCCTCAATCTCAACCCAAGTATCGAGACATTGCAAACTTCGGAGCCATCATCGCCGTCATTCATCAAGCCACCCACACTAACTGGAAGACGGAAACCAAGTCTACTGAGTCTGAACACAGGTGCAGCGAATGGTATTTCTCTAAATCTGGAACCACCTGGATCTCCTGGGATACCGACCATGCTTCAAAGGAGGGGGCTGAAGCACTCAATTTCATCTCCCCAGATACTTTCGACGCCAAGTTTTGGACCCAGCGGCGGGATGACATTGGGTGAAAGGAAACTTCCACTAGGACCTTCGAGGTTCAAGGAATCCACTCTCGCCATGAAGACCTTCACCATCGATGAGGATGCCCATGAAGCCCCAACCGGAGTTCAGATGGCCACGAGAGTTCCCGGAGTTGCAGTTGGCGGCGATTCGTTTGACAGACCACACTCAGGAGAAGACGCAAAGTCGCCATCATATCCAGAAGGGCCCATATTGATGCACGAACCTAGCGTTCATCTCTACTTGGAACCGAAGGTTGAGGAGGCAATAAAATTCGATGTGATAATCAATGTAGCAAGGGAGGTCAAGAATCCCTTCAAGGTCGCTGAGGAGAAAGCGGCAGCGGAAATGATGGAAGCTCCAAAGTCAGATGCTCCTAGCGTAGAGCCGGTATTGAGTGATACTCCGCCAGACACTGCGATGTCAATGCTGTCATTCCAAACAGCCTTCGAGATTCAGCCATCTGGTTCCACAGAATCGTCACCAACAACGCCTAAGCCGAGTGTAGACAAGACGTTACCAGAGTACATTCACGTGCCCTGGGACCATAACACGGATGTTAAGGACGAGTTGTGGGACCTGTGCGAGCTCATCGACAACAGAACGAAAGAGGGCAAGAAGGTCCTTGTTCACTGTCAGCAAGGTGCAAGTCGTTCGGCGACATTGATAATCGCGTACCACATGTACAAGAACCAGTCGCTAGGTCCCAATGAGGCGTACTCCCAGGCACAGTCAAAATCGCGCTGGGTCAACCCCAACATGTCGCTCCTATTCTCTTTGAATGACTTCAAGAAGGTCATTGAACAGAAGAAGTCTGAGAACAACACCACCGTTCGGAAGCCTACCGTCAAGCACAGGCCCACCTTATCTGCCGATGCGGTCGAGGCTCCACCAACCCCAACACGGGCCAGAGGTAATTCGACACCCAGTGTCTCATCCCGTGAGAATGCTCTGGCTAAACCGGTGGAAAACAATGATTCTCCAGTTGCGACACACTCGGCGATCACGAGGTTAGGCGGATTCGACTTTGGGTTCGGGAATATGTCAATCAACAACGAACAACCAAAGCGGGTAACCGACGAATGGGAAGATTTGATGTCTCCACGACTGGAGGAAATGACCAACAACCCAATTCAGAGCTTCACTCGTACATTCGTCCCGGAACCCGAACCTGAATCTATCCCCAGTCTCTTCTCCCCTCGTACGTTCGAATTCCCACGGTCATCATTCTTCCCACCACAGCGAGCCTCACTGGCGGTTGACGACGACCCTCGAAGCCCACCCACCAAGGGAGAAGCGCCCATCACACGCTCAATCGACGATTTCCTATGAACGACGTAAATAGACCTTGATGAGATGAGCAACGACCGAGAAGAATAATATTTTGACTGGCTGGCTGGGAAGGAAAGCGGGTTGGCAGAACTTGGTTGATAGCGAGCTATACCACTTATTTGAGATGACCATATATTATCTGTCCTCAGAGACAGGGTTCCACCATTTTATTTTGGAAAAGAATCCACGCGGACCATAGGGAATAGGGGAATTGTGCTTCTTTTTGCTGGCGTTAAGAGTACATGTTTCTTCATTCTCATCCTGTTTTCTTCTGGATGAATGAAAGAAAGGCGGTTGGAAACAGGCGTTCTGTTGTGTTGTGACCGAACCGAACCGTATTTTGATGCATAGTTGGCGTTTTTCCTTTTTTTTTTTAGGCGAGTGAGGAGCGACGAGCGATCGATGAGGAAGAGAGGGGGGAGTAGGAGGTGTGGACAGTAGGCCGATTATACGAATCGAGCCGGCAAAGTGTAAAATGTAATGAGTACCTAGGTAGTAGTAGTAGGTGGGCAGTTGGCAGTGGGTGGGAGGAAGTTTGAAGTAGGACGTGGGAGATCGGACGGGAGAAAAGATGAAAGATAGAGGCGAGGAATATGAAGATTTTCCAGCCATTCTACTCTGTTCATTGTGTTTGTGATTGTGTTTTTCCCTCTCAGGCTACTCTCGCTGAAATTGTTGGGCTTTGGGGGATTGTAACCTTTTGATATTTTTTGCATTGTTGAGGGACTGTTCGACCTACGCGGATACCCATCTGTGTTGGTCTGTAGAGACGTTCGAAAAGAAAGTGGTTGAAATGTGAAGGGGGAGTGAATGTAGTCAAGGGGAGACGAGAGGAGCGACAGAGGGAGGATATTTGATGCGCTGGCTGGCTGGTTGGTTGGTAAACATTAAACTCCACCTAGATAGAGTAGAACTTCTCGAAGCCAACGAAGCGCAAGGATTGATTGTGTAAGTGAGTGAGTGAGTGAGTCACGATGACTACTTTCTACATAGCTAGACGTGCCAGCAGGTTTGTAAGTCATAGATAGATAAGGTAAAGTAAGGTTGAGTCCTATTATTTGACTCATTTTTCAGGACTTTGAACTTTAGTATCCTAGAGTCCTGGAAGTCCTGCATTCATACATCTCTACAGGTAGGACTTTTTTTATTCGCTTGAGCCTCGTCGGGATTATGTAGGACTCTCGACGAGAGAAATTGAATAGTGGACTGAAGGGAAGAACGAGAGAGGGTAGGAAGGCAATATGATGGGGAGGCTTGGAGGTGTGGAAGTAAGTAAGTAAATGAGTTAGGATGGGTGGTCTCGGTATCTTCGTTGGAACTAAGGTGAGTGAGTGAGTGGATAAGGGAATGTGTCTATGTGGACGTGCCGTACGTTAATACAGTAGCGAGCGAATAGGGGGAAGGGAAGCGAGGAAAGGCAGTCACTTGTTTGCATAATACAGATGTCACTTGGAATCCTTTTACTTCTCTCTCTCTCTCTCTTTCTCTCCAATTTTGCTCTATTCTTCTAGATCTCTAGATTTACTTTGCTCTGCTCTTGTGTTACGATATTTGAATATTCGTTCCCATCAAATGATTTCCAATCCAATCCAATCCAACGCATACCCATCCTTTCTATGAAGAGGCAGGGAAGGACCAATACCCCGAAAACGCCATATACCTATGCAATCAAGCAAGTAAAGGAAAAGCACCGTCGGCGTTTGTACAACCCACCCACCACCCCTTTCAGGGCAGGAAGTGAGGAAAAGTAGGTAAGTAAGTCTACAACTCCTTCTTCGCGGCAACTTTCTTCGCCTTATCCTTCGCAGCCTTCTCACGACGAGTGATGATCCCCTCGGCTCCAATGCCGCCGAATACAAGACCTACTCCCATCCACTGCTTGCCGCCGAGGGTGTGGCCGAACCAGACGACGGAGAGGATCATAGTGAGCATCTTGCGGGTGACGGTTATAGTCACGAGAAGAAGGGAGGAGAAGGTTGATAGTGTGTAGACTGCGACGTAGCGTGTTAGTTGTTGTTTTGGGGATGTTATGGGCACGTTATGTTGATTTTGGTGGGAAGCGAGGAAGAACAACTTACAGATAAACACCTGCCCAACAGCACCACAGATCGCAAAACCCAGAACGTCATACCACACGCTAGGATGTCTAGCCATAAACCCCAGCGCGGCAGCAAACTCCCCACCGCCTCCAGACGCTAGATCCATACCGAGATACTCTCCCACGCCCGTGTGCACTAGATAAGGCGAGAGAGCAAGGTACGAGAAGGTAAGTAGCGTGCTCATGATGTTGTTCGCGCACATCATCTGCGGTCCCTTGTATGGCTGGAAAGTCTGGAAGATGTAATCCTGCGTGGTATTCGTCAAGCCATCAAACAACAAATTGATACCCAGGAGTAAGAGGCCCCAAGTACTGTTCCTGTCTGGGTTGATAGATGCTTTTGAGGGTTTGGAATGGGCTTTTCCTGAGCCGGCGTGGAGAGTGAAGACGGCGACTCCGGAGGTGACGGCGAGCACGACGAGGTATTTGTATAGCGGGTATCGGCGCTGGAAGAGTGTGATGTGTAGGAACATTACTGGGAGGAGCTTGCATGATTTCGCGAGGATGAAGGTTATGTAGTCGATATGAGCGAGAGATGCGTAACCGAATGGGGAGGCCAGAGAGGACGTTACGGCGACGAGGAATAGGGGGACTATGATCCGTCTGTTGGGGAATATGGGTGCTGTTGCTGAGCCCTTGGTATCGTATCGAAGGTAAACATATCCTACCAGTGCAGCGAAGAGGGATTGAACGGTATTGAGGAAGACGGGGAATTTGAACACCTCAGGGGACTTCGCGGGTCCGTATGGTGTAGTAGTAAGTCTTTCTTGTAGAAGTGCCCAAGTGAGACTGTTTAGAAGATTAGCATTGGCTCTTTTCTTCTTGGGGTACCTAGGTAGTTGTTGTTGAGGTTGTACAACCGTTCCACAACCTAACGAAGTAGTACTTACAACGAGCCGTAAATACCACCCACCGCAATCAAGAACTGCAATGCGCCCGCCTCCTTGACACCCGGAATGACATTCTCCAGCACCTTCTCAGCTGCGCTTCCATTCAAGACTCCATTCCCATTCCCATTTATCTGCCTATCCGAATTCCTGGCACTGCGACTCGGCGTCCCATCTACCTTGCTGGTATATTCGGAGGAAGGCTCCCTCCTCAATGGCGTAGCTTGTTTCGATCTCGCCATTGCGCTGACTCTCCTCGTTCTTTCTTCCCTCTTTTCGAAAACGTTGCAAAAAGAAAGACTGTGGAAAACAAACAAAGAACTGTGGAAAGGAAAGTTGCTGTCTCGATTCAATTGCACGGCGAAAGGAAAAAACAATGGGCGTTGAAGTCAAGTCAAGAGAAGGCTGAGCGAGGGACAAGCTGGCCACAATTATTTGGGGGACCCGGCTGATTGGAAACCTTTCCATATCGAGTGTGATACAAGGCGGTGAGAGACGGCATGAAAATGAACTCGCTCCAGATCCTGGGCAGATCTGACACAAGGTTGTTACTTTACTTTACTCACTTCATACTTCACATCTAAGTACTTGACCTTCACTCTCTCTCACAACAGTCAATCCAATCTTCACTATCTACCCACCCACCCACGCAGTCCGCAATCATCTATCTATCGTCACAACTCAGTCATCAACGAATACAGATTGCGGGCTGTACTATATATCTTAACCCACCGTTCCCGAAAATCAACCCCACTTCACCTCCCCCCTCGAATTCGCATTCCAATTCGATATATTAAAATCC